>JAGFNQ010009653.1:0-67460 GCA_024364735.1 Boesenbergia rotunda
TGAAATCCTCCTACAAAGCTATCCTCCAGTGATCCAAACCTTGATCCAGATGAAGAATTGAGGTGGTCGCGCCTCGGATTGAAGAAAAACTGAAGAAAAGGCAAAGAAAACGAAGAAGACTCCTGTTGCGGCGAAGACGCGACGAGGAAGGAAGGCTGGGAAATTTTGATTAAATACATTAGCAACGGACGACCCAGATTGTTTGGAGAAAATCCAACGGCTGATCTTGCTCTGATCTGACCCAAACTTTCCAGATGTTGATCAAGGGTCAGGATCTGCCTCGTGGTAGCTCGGATCCTCCAGATGTGTAACGGATGGTCCAGATCAACCTAATCTTTGAATGGACGATCTAGAGCCCTCCGAGCTTGATCCAACGGTTGATTTAGCTCTGATTGGGATGAAACCTTCAGATCTTGATCAGAGTGCTTGATCAACCCTAACCCTAGCTCAGATTGCTTCAGATGGTCCCGGATGGCTCAGATCTAGCCGCTTTTGAATCGGATGGCCCAGATTTAATCCTAATCTTGATAACTCGATCCGGGTCACTTCCGACTCAAGTTTGACCCAGTATACCCTAGGTCCAGGATCCTTTCTTGCCTACAAAAATATATCAGAAAATTAGTGGCCAAATAATCCAAAAATGTGCAAATTTGCAATTAAGTCCAAATTAGAGGAAATCCTAAAACCTAGGGCAATTTTACAATTAAGCAATAAAAACATAGGTCAAACATGGATTTTAGCAATTAAAATAATCAACAAAATGGTATCTATCAACTCCCCCACACTTAACCTTGAGCGTCTCACGAAACTACTAAATAAGTATCCCCTAGATTTCTTAAGCATAATTAGAAGCAAATGAAAAGAAATTACCTAGGGTCGTCAATTCTCATAAATCTAAGCTCTATGGATTAGTATCTTGTCCTTAAATCAACAACTTAGCATTTTCATCCATCATGAGTCATTGAGATGAATTTAACTCACTAGCCTTTCAAGGAAACTTTGGTGGCTCTCTCCTTAAGTTCTAAGTTGATGATGGAAGTGGAGCTCACTCAAACACACATGCTTCTTGCACTACCATAGGCTTGCTTATTATCTAATCTCCACCATTATTCATGATTAGGATCAACATCTACAAAAACAAGTGAAAACATAGAAAATAGTAAGAAATGGAGTAAAAAAATAAGAAAATGGGAAAATTGATAAAGTGGAAGACTTGAGTGCTCAAGTATGTTTCCAATGTGCCTTGCCCCTCTTGTCAGTCCTCTAGTGATATCAAAAATATTGTGAAGTCAAACTTGAATAATTGCCTTTGATTTGGATGAAGAAAACCCCTTTTGATCTCAATGTGTCATTTTCTTCTATTGTGTGCCAATTGCTTCCTTCTCTTCTTCTCTTTTTTTTTTTTCTTTCAGATCAGATTTATATCAATGAACATATAATATCAAGTGAAATAGATACTCAACATAAAATTTTCACTCAACAACCCTTGTATCTCACTCTTGATACATGTCTTTCCAAGTTGGCACACTACTTTCACTTCTTCTTCTTTCTTTTTTTTTTCTTTTTCTTCAGATTCCAGCTCCACTTCAGATTCATGACAATTCTCTGATCTCTCAAAACAATAGCATCAATAGTATTTGCATCAATTGATAATGGAAAGTTTAAGTATCCCACTCGAAAATGGTTGAGTAGCAAGTCAATTTCCGGCCACTCCACAAGCGTAACTCTGCTGCCATTTTCAGAAATTTTGATCTCTGGTCAGCAATTCTTGCATGGCTTTCGATTCAGATCAGTTTGTTTAATTTCAGTAGCTCCAAATTCAACACTCGGCAGATTACATGCTCATAATGCAATGTAGTGCAGATTTTTCAGCTTCTTTCAGCCTTTTGTCAGCCTTTCGAATTCTGTTTCTGATCAGCAGCTTCTAGCATGTTGTTTCTTCCAGATTTGGTCAGCATATGGTGTTCTCAATACTCTTTGATGCATTCCCGAACTTGTTCCCTGATTCACAGCCCAGGAAACCCAAATTAAATTCCAAGTTGATACAAACTTTTTGAATGGAAACATTCCATTCTGAATTTTTATCTTTTCAGCTGCATCTTCAGCTTGTTTAACTTCAATTCTGATATTCTGATGTTGGATAGCTGCATTTCAGACTTCCTTGTAGCTGGTGAAGATGACTCTCTTAATCCTTGTCAGTAGCCCTTTTCAACTTCACTTCTATTAAATCCATCCAGCCCTTTTTGAATTTTTCTCAGCCCTTTTAAACATAGCTACAATCGAACGTTGCAGCTGAAATTCGATTCAGATTAGTGCCGATTCAGCTTCTAGAGAATCTGCTTCACATCTTGTATGGAAACAAATTTGATATGGTAAACAAATTCCTGTTTTGACACAAAAAATTTCTGCACAAAAATTTCAGATTTTCTACTTTTGGCACAGATTCTGCACAGATTTCTACTTTTCTCAGCTTCCATGTCTTTTGTTTCCCTTCTCTTCTTCACATTCAATGATTTGCAGGAGACCTTCTGCCGAGAATCAGCAATGAAAAGCCTTGAGAATTCAGAAATTCATCAATTTAGAAATGTTTTTCTTCAAATGCAGAAATGCTTGCATCTCAACTCAGCTTTTGATCTCAAATCAAGTTCAGCTGCCCTTCCATTGCTAAATTGCACACAAAAACTCCTTTCTTCCCTCTGATTGGCATAGATTTTTCAGCAATTAGTAAGCTGGCCGAAACATGCTCCAAGTGGCAGATTTTTTTTTCTTTGTAATGGCATAGAAATTTTTTTTTATACTAGCCACTTTGTTCCTTTTGTTTTTCTCTTCTATTTTTCTCTTTTGGGTTCAGTAATGTTGTGGCCGTGCTTCAACCTTTATCAGAAACAACTTTAACTCAGCCTTCCGTGAGCTTCAAGTGGACTGATCAACACATTTGGCACAAGAAGTGGCAACTCCAAGTAGCAGATTTTCTTCCTTTTTGCTGATTTTTGGCACTGATTTCTGCAAGTCTCAGATTTTCTGATTTTTGCATCTGTTTTCATTTCAACTTTGAGTGCCGAATTCAACTTGAGGTTCAACTTCCTTGGATCTTCAAATGATGATCAAGAATCTTCAATTGTTTTCAATCTTTGACCACTTCTTATTGCTCAATTTTTTTAACACCAAACTCAAATCACTTGGCACATGTAATTTCAAAGAAAATTTTTTTTCTTGAAATGCCTCCTTGATACCAAACTTTTCCAAAACACTAGTCACTCCCCCACACTTAAATCTTTGTCCGTCTCGGGCAATATAGCATTAAGAAACATTCCAAACAAACAAGCCCATAGAAAAGTGGGGTTAAGAGTAGGAATAAGGAAAGAAAAATAGATTAAACATGATTTTTGTCAAAAGCTGATATGGAAAGGGAAACAAATTGTTTAGCCTTTATAAATGTGATCCAATCATTGAAATATGATTTTGAAAGAACCTAAGCAAGTTCTAGAGCACAATGACATATGTGTATCACAAAAGTAAGGCTAATTCTCACTAGGTAAAAATAATTCATCTCAAGTCATCAATTAAGAATCTAAAACCAAGTAGTACTCAAGCATCCAAGAATTTATCCATGAGCTTAAACCTTAAGTTTTAACAACCAAATTTAATTTATTTTCCAAAGACTCTAACATGCTATGGAGATAACCTAGAGGGATACATTTATTCCTAGTCATGCAAGAAAAAGTGACAAGAGAAATAACAAGGTATTTACAATGACTCCTATGCATTCTACTTTACTCATGCATTTATTAGCAAGGACTCAACTTAAAAGAAAATTCTAGAAGTTATAATAGTGAAGGAAAATGAAAGAAGGAACAAACTCCCCTTTATTTCCGGTGGACGGAGTCGATCCAGAAGTAGCTTCCATCGTGGTAGTGGAGGAAAATGGATGGCTGAGAGAATTAGGACTCCCCCACACTTGAACTTTGCAGAAAAATGCTCCGGTGGCCGAAGGCGATTTATGTTCAAAATCCATTGAAGGAATGGAGTGCTTCGAATTAAAGTAAAATCATCTCCTCCTTCTTTATGCCTTTTAGAAGTCCTTCCAGGAGGTTGAAGTCTGTTCAGATGGAGCACCCACTCCTGAAGTCTTCTGGACCCTGCAAAATAATGTAATACCTCTCTCAAGCGTTCAGGGTCAGAAAGAAATGAAATAATATCAGTCTCTGCATGAAATGAATCCAAAACTGCATCATGTCTAATTAAATCAATTCTTGGTGCCTCAATAAATTTTTCACAATTATTTCCTATAAAATTTACATCCAAAAACTCATCACAAATAATAAAATCAATCCTTGACACTTCAATAGAAATTTCACAATTATTTTCTACCAAGGATGTATCAAGCAATGTATCACAACCTATGAAATCGACTTTAGGTGCCTCAATGAATTTTTCACAATTATTTCCAGCATAAGATATATCAAGAGACTCACTACAATAGTCAACATCAAGTCTGGGCACCTCTACAAATTTTTCACATTCAGCATTTTCATGATATGTCTCACCACATGCTTCAAATTCAGCAACTTTAACACTAGGTACCTCTAGGGATTTTTCACAATCAAATTCTACAAGAGATGCATCCATAAGTATATCACAGACAATAAAATCAGTTTGAGGTACCTCTATGCAATTTTCAGAAAAATTAGGAGGAGTATTTACCTGATCGTGCTGAAAAATACCTGGAGATTCTACAAAAGTCGATGTATCCGTGTTCTCCTCCTCATCATGTTCAAGCTCCTCTTCAGCCTCAAGTTCTGGTGGACAATCAACTAAAGCAGGTGATCCTTGGGTTCTTGCTTCCACCAAGTAAGTCCCTACACTTTCTGGTAATTGTGGTGGTCCCTGGGGCTTAGTGCAATCCCCTACACCTATGGAATCATCTCCCATGCATGTTCCCTCAACCATTCCTGTATCAACCAAATTAGAAAAATTAGGACCATCAATAGCAATATCCTTACAAAATAAAAGTTTAGAAGGGTCCTATAAAGTTTCAGAGTCGAAGTCAAGGTTGTTACAAGCTCTACTATCCATCTCTTCCCAGGCCTCTAAATCAGTAGGAATGGGTGATTCTTGGGGCTCAGTGCAATCCCCTACACTCTCAATCCTATCCTCTGAATTTTCTGATGTATCAATCAATATAGGTGGTTCCTGGGGCTCAGTGCAATCCCCTACACCTGTAGATTCATCTGATTGTCCTGATCTTTGGGCTTGACTTTGATTAAATTGATCAACCAATTTTGCGAGGCGTTGTTGTTGTTGAAAATTTTGCTCTTGTTGTTGTAGGACTTGTTCTTGAAAACTTTGCTGTTGTTATAAAATTTGTTGACACATCTCTATCATCCTTTGTTGTTGTTCCTCACTCCAATCAAGATTCTCAAAGCCTCCTTGGTTAGAGTGGAACTCTTGTTGATCTTGAAATGTAACATAAGGCTGCTGAAGACCAAGAATAGACTGTGCATTCTGAAATAGAGACTGTGGGGACTGATCAAATGGGTGAATAGGCTGATTAAACTGTTGAAAATTTGGTTCACAAGTTGGTGGAGATGGCTGAAAATTGTAGCCCTGGAATTCTTGGATCTGAGGTTGATATTGTGGTGGTGAACACTGAAGTTGAGTGGGCTGGAAATTCTGGTTTTGAAACTGAAAATTTGGCTCGTATGGCTGTGAATATTGAAGAGGTTGTTGAAAATTCTGTATAGGTTGAAATTCTTGCTGCCATGGCTGAGGTTGAGGCTGAAATTGCTGAATTTGGGGCTGAAAATTCTGGAATTGTGGCTGCCCATTCTGAATTGGTGGCTGGAAATTTGGTTGATTTTGCTGAAAATTTTGGAAAGGCTGCCCTTGCTGAAATTGTTGAAATTGTGGCTGACAAAACTGATTTGGTTGTTGAAAATTCGCACAGGGATGTTGGAAATCTTGATTTGGTTGCTGATATTGTTGGAATTGTTGACACGGCTGCTGGTAAGTAAATGGAAACATTTTGAACTGGCAGTCCTATCACAAAACAAACAAGAAAAATGACAGTACCCGTATACAAAAGATAAAGCAACAGAAAATAAAATCAAATGATATACCCATAAGCATACAAGCAAAAATCAAACAAATCAACTAGTTGCTTCCCCGGCAACGGCGCCAAAAATTTGATGGGCCCAAAATGTACTGTCACGAATGTGGGACTCAAATTTAGAATTTATAAATAATACTGGAAACCCTTTTTGCAATCAAAATATGAAAACGTAGTAAAGGGGTCACAGGTCGTATTTTTCCTCGGGACTAGTTGATGTTGTTTGATTCGCGCTTGTATTTAGGTGTCGTTTGTGAATTTTCGGGTTTCAAATAAATATTTGGGTTTTGGGTTCAATTAGAAATGGAAAGGCATAAAGAAAAGGGAGAAACTTGACCACGCAAATTTAAATCAAGTAATGGCAATTCATGGACTCAACCAATAAGAAACCTAATCAAGCAAAAGAACTTAACCGAATGCAAGGAGTAAATAATTTTAACTCAAGTGCAAGTGTTCACTACAAATTTCATTTAACTCCAAGACTGAGACAAGCTTGATACGCAAAAGAGGTGGTTATGTGCCAAAAGCTAATAGTGAAATGCAAGGTTAAACGCAAAACTTTAAACTGACCATTCCCAAGTGAAGCTAATTGATTTAGCTTGGAAATCAAGCTCCTAGTGAAGTGCTGTTCAGGAATTAAGGAAGAAATTCAGAGTTGAACGTAGCAATTCAGAGTTGGACTGATTGTAGAATTCGAATGCAGAAATTCAGATCATGCATCAGAGATGAATGCAGCATCAAACTTAATGGAAACAAGAATTCAGAAATCCAACATGATGTGCAGAATGCAGGAATGCAGAGCTGTATTTCAGAAGCCGATTAGGATGCTAAAACCAAACAAACAGATGGATTCGATGGCTCCAAACTGATATCCCCATAAGATTCATAAGAACTATAATTCATTTGATGCAAATCTGGAAATTGAAGGCTGAAACAGTGCAAATCATGAAACTGCCGAATTGCAGAAATGGGAGTTGCTACACATACAAGTTGAGCTAAAAATTCAGAAACGAAACCAGATATGAAACAAACTTGGATTTACTGAGACAAAATTCAGAAGGATTAATTGAAAGTTGATACACGGAGCAACTGATAAGCTGGAATTCACCTGGTTGATACGCAATTAACAAACTAAGTGCAGAAATCAAATTCGATAGCTATAGAAATGAAACAAAACTGCAAGATGAATTCAAAGGATTAAAACTAAGTTAGCTTAATTCAAAAATTAGAAATGGCAGAAAAAGAAAACAATTCAAACGCAGCAAACAAACTGATACGCGAAATCAGAAATGGCACGCAACTACAATTCTGATACACAAGCAACAGAAGAAAATAAACTGAAGTTAAATGCAATCTATCACTACACAAGTTCACTAACTGACTACCTGCAAGAATTGAACCTAATTGACACAAAATCGAAGTGGAAATGGAAGCTACACTAACTGTTACGAAATCAGAAACAAACATTTGCAGAAATTTAAATTACAGCTAATAACTGAATTTAACTAAGACTAAGCTTCAATCTCTCATCTCGACTTAAGAAACCTTGCTGTCACTCAAGAATGAGCCTCCAATTGAGAAAGAAACCATTCATACAAGAAAATTACAGCAGCTAGAATAGAAATTCAGAAATGAATTGCGGCAGAATTTGAAATTACAGCTACAAATCAAAAATGCAATAAGAAATCTAAACCCCAATCACTCCATTAGCCCAAGATCTCCTTGGTCGTCAAGCAAGGGCTGGCCTCGGACCCGCAAGCTCAGCAAATCACTGGGATTCAGCTCAGTCGGTCGAATCTGCTCTTGTCTGCGCGTAGCTGGAATTTTCCAGTCCAATCTCTTCTATCTCAAAGGATGGATTGCGATGATGATTTGGAGAACATCTGAGCTCACCTGAGAACCCCTACAAGCAGCTCAAATGGTCGGGAATGACTTGTGGACGAGAAACAAGTGATTGGTTAGCAGAGATGCCGAAACCCTCAAACACCACTGTCTAGCGCAAACTGAGCTGAAATCCTCCTACAAAGCTATCCTCCAGTGATCCAAACCTTGATCCAGATGAAGAATTGAGGTGGTCGCGCCTCGGATTGAAGAAAAACTGAAGAAAAGGCAAAGAAAACGAAGAAGACTCCTGTTGCGGCGAAGACGCGACGAGGAAGGAAGGCTGGGAAATTTTGATTAAATACATTAGCAACGGACGACCCAGATTGTTTGGAGAAAATCCAACGGCTGATCTTGCTCTGATCTGACCCAAACTTTCCAGATGTTGATCAAGGGTCAGGATCTGCCTCGTGGTAGCTCGGATCCTCCAGATGTGCAACGGATGGTCCAGATCAACCTAATCTTTGAATGGACGATCTAGAGCCCTCCGAGCTTGATCCAACGGTTGATTTAGCTCTGATTGGGATGAAACCTTCAGATCTTGATCAGAGTGCTTGATCAACCCTAACCCTAGCTCGAATTGCTTCAGATGGTCCCGGATGGCTCAGATCTAGTCACTTTTGAATCGGATGACCCAGATTTAATCCTAATCTTGATAACTCGATCCGGGTCACTTCCAACTCATGTTTGACCCAGTATGCCCTAGGTCCAGGATCCTTTCATGCCTACAAAAATATATCAGAAAATTAGTGGCCAAATAATCTAAAAATGTGCAAATTTGTAATTAAGTCCAAATTAAGAGGAAATCCTAAAACCTAGGGCAATTTCACAATTAAGCAATAAAAACATAGGTCAAACATGGATTTTAGCAATTAAAATAATCAACAAAATGATATCTATCAGTGCTCTCTGTTGCTTTCTGCTTGAGTGTTCTTGTCACATCTTTGTGAGCTTTCCTTCTCGAGTGTCTCATGAGCTTAACTTGTATCCATCTGTGAAACAGCTTGTGGAGAGGTTTCTCCACCGAGAAGGAGGCGTTTGATATCCGGGGTTCACCGGGACTTGATCTGCCAACGATCAAGGGATCGCCCACCTCACGGGCACGTCAAGGAGTAGGGGCAAGTTATCCCCGAACCTTGTACAATGTGGTGTTAGCGTCGGTTTGGTTTCCCTGTGTTTTTGTTTGCTATTCTTCATTTTTGCTTCTGTGTTTTTGTTTCCGCTGCTGCTAACCCTGATCGCAGAAGTTTGCAAAGAACAAGCATTTTAGTGTCTGGCTACATTCACCCCCCCCTCTATAGTCATCCAAGCACCAACAGCTTTGACTATTATGACGTTATGATGTATTTGCCTATTTGACTATCTGCCTGTTATGACTATCTGACTGTATGGCATTATTCTTACTACCTTATGCTTAGGTTGTTCACTTCCATGATTCATATGATGCATATGATTGTTATATCCTGTTTTACCTTTATCATATGTATTCATATGCCCTCAAAATTAATAATTTCTTGTTTATTTGGGAAATTCCCCTGGGTTGAGGGGGAGGTTTTGTTTTTAAACTTAAAAAACCAGTATACACCCTTTTCAGTGTTTGACAAAGGGGGAGAGTGTGGTTAGTTAAGTTTAGGTTGATTACAAGTGTAACTGTTGTAGGGGGAGGATCCTGATTCTCCTACGATAGTGAAATTTGACTACAATTGATTTTAAATTCCTAAACTTAAAATCGGGTTGTTAAACAACAAAAAGGGGGAGACTGTTGATGCAGTCTGACCCTGATTGTTATTTTGGTGTTGACACCGATTTTAGTTTAGATTGATGAGTTGAGTGAATACGGATAAAGACCTAGTGGGACTAGGCACACCGAGTGGGACTAGGTGAAGTTCTGGTGAGTGAAGCCGGTTGAATGAAACCCTGGTGAGTGAAGCCAGGTCCTAGCTTGGGAAGCTAGGTTAGATGAAACCCTGGTGAGTGAAGCCAGGTCCTAGCTTGGGAAGCTAGGTTGAGAGAAACCCTGGTGAGTAAAGCCAGGTCCTAGCTTGGGAAGCTAGGTTGACTGAAACCCTGGTGAGTGAAGCCAGGTCCTAGCTTGGGAAGCTAGGTTGAATGAAGTCCCGGTGAGTAAAGCTGGGCATGGAGTCTTGGTCCGGGTGACTGAGCAAGAGTCAGAGAAGGCTAGGATGTCTGTTCTCTTGACTTATGGTGGAGTTGGCCTTGGCTGGATCGGTCTGGTGACCGATCAGGGAGTTGGCACGAACTCCTTGTCGTGGATCGGTCTGGTGACCGAGCCAGAGAAGACTGATCGGTCTGGTGACCGATCAGGGAGAGAACATAAACATGGTTTAGCTTTTGTTCAGCTTCTGATCGGTCTGGTGACCGATCAGGGAGAGAACAGAAGCTTTTCGTTCAGCTTCTGTGTGGCTTCAGATCGTTCTGGTGAACGATCAGAGACCCGTGATCGGTCAGTGTAACCGATCAAACTGTCGCAAGGTTTCTCACCTGAACCGATAAGGCTGGAGCCTGATCAGTCAGGGAGGGACCTGATCGGTCCCCTGACCGATCAGGGCACAACCTGATCGGTCGGGTGACCGATCAGTGGGTTTGGGTTGCGAAAACTGAAGGTTTTGTCCTCACGTGTTGGATCGGTCTGGTGACCGATCCCCAGTACTTAATCGGTCAGGGTGACCGATCATAGATGAGTTTGCGATCCCAGGTTTCTCACTGGGGACTGATCAGGCTGGAGCCTGATCGGTCTGGAATCACCCTGATTGGTACGGTGACCGATCAGGGACATCTCTGATCGGTCTGGTTACCGATCAGTAGCTGACAACTTTAATTCAAAAACGCTGTCAGAGTTCTGATTGCGTTCTGTTTCTCTTCTGATCACTACCGATATGTTCTGATATTTAATCTTCTGTAGATTTGCTGCGCTAAACATCTGCTAAGTGTGCAGTTAACCTCAGGATTACACAAGGAGAGTCAAACGGAGGCTTTCGCTACAGCAGGTTTGGCTGTTTGCTCTCGCAGGATACAACGTCTTCTGTCTTCTGGCGAACGGCTGGGAAGCTGACCTGAGGCTCAACTGGAGGGAGTCCAGAAGAGGTCAGGGGTAGCTGGGCTGTTGCAGATGAGCTGGTGAGCTGCAGAGGAGCATCTGTGACCTAGGAAGAGGCTTATGAGCGGGTAGCGGAGAAGCCTCAGTAACAACTCTGAATCACTTCTGCTTGACCGACAACTTTGATCCTGCATCTTGAAGCTTTTACAAACTTGAGCATTCCTTGAAGCTATTGCATCAAGAGAGCTTTGAGCAAGAATGAGAAGTTTTGCAAGCAGACACCACGCGAGAAGGAGGAGCTGGGTGAAGGCTCTTGCCAGGATCTTGTTGGGTTGTGAGTTGTGCATTGTATACTGTCTCTTTCGCGCTCTGTAAGCTTTCCTAGTCTTTATGCTGTATTTCCATCATTATCGTGAGACTATCTGCTGTGGAGAGGTTTCTCCACCGAGAAGGAGGTGTTATCTTATCCGGATTTCCCGGGGCTTGATCTGCCGACGATCAAGGGATCGCCCACCTCACGGGCACGCCAAGGAGTAGGGACAAGTTATCCTCAAACCTTGTAAATCCTCTCTATTAGCGTCTTGAGTTTGTGCTTAGTTTAGGGTTTTAAGTTCTGCAATTCTATTTCTCTGTTTTGTATTGTTTCCGCTGCTGTTGCTAACCATCAAGTGCAGAAAACCTAAAAGAGCAGAAATTAGTGTCTGGCTACATTCACCCCCCCTCTCTAGCCATCCAAGCACCAACACTCGTGTTAGCGTCGGTTTGTTTTCTTTATCTGTTTTGTTCTTTCTGTTGTGTTTGTTTCCGCTGCTAATCTGATTACAAAAAGAAAAGTTCAAACGAGGCAAGGTTTTGTGTCTGGCTACATTCACCCCCCCCTCTCTAGCCATCCAAGGACCAACAAGTGGTATCAGAGCCTAGGGCTCTTCTCAAACGACTTAACATCCGAGAGCTAACAACGATTGCCATTGGAGGAGAAGGTTTCAGCACAAACTGACCTCCCTTCTTCGACGGATCATATTTTCCATATTGGAGGTCAAGGATGGAGTTTTACCTCAAGACCAACATTAGCATGTGGTTCTCTGTGAAAGAGGGATTCTCCCCTCCAAAGGATGCTGAGGGAAAGGAGTTGGATTTCTCAAGGTGGTCGGCAGAACAAATCCGGAAAGGTGAAGCCGATGCCAAAGATGTTGTCACCTTGCAATGTGGGATGACCAAAGAGCAGCTGATCAAGGTTGGCCCCTTCACCTCTGCCAAAGACCTTTGGAACAAACTTATTGAACTCCATGAAGGCACCCGGGATTCAAGAATAGCAAAGAAAGATCTTCTTCATAGTCAACTCCAGAACTTGACAATGAAAGAAAATGAAACGGTAAATATGCTTCGTGGTCGGTTCAAGGAGATCCTCAATGGTCTATATTCCATCAGTGAGAAGGTAGAAAACCGAGACCTTGTGAGGTATGTTCTCAAAGCCTTCCCTAGGAATGCCTTGTGGTCATCCATGGTGGATGCTTACAAGGTTTCCAAGGACTTTTCTTTTGTTAAGTTAGAGGACTTATTTTGTGAAATAGAACTACATGAGATCTCTAACCAAAGCCCAAAGGAGAACGGTGTGGCATTTGTGGCAGGTGACCGAAGGAAGAAGAAGGAGAAGAAGAAGAAGAAGGAAAAGGAGGAGGAGAGCTTCTGCCACATGGCCTTCATGGCAATAGAGGATTCAAATGAAGAAAGGAGTGGAGACGAATCAAGTAACTCCTCAACCGCGCCTTCATCATCTTCGGATGATGAAGATGTAATCTCTCCCGAGTTAGACAAATGTTATAGAACAATAGCATGCTTAACTAGTCTACTTAAAAAATCTAAGAATAAGGTTAAATCATTAAGATTAGAAGTAGAGGAATTGAAAACACCTAAGGATCATGATGTTGATGACTCGCATGTTAAGATCCTTGAGAATGAAAATAAGGACTTGAAGAGCGAAGTTGAAAATCTCAAGAATATTCTTGAGAAGTTTTCAACTAGCTCTAGAACTTTAGATATGATTCTAAATTCGCAAAAAGTGGCTTACAACAAGGTTGGTTTGGGTTACCAACCTAAAGAACCAAGTGTCATATCATTAATGTCAAGAACCCAATTTAGATCACAAAATGATTCTAGGGTTCAAAAGGTTAGGAAGAAAATGACTAAGGCATTGGTACCAAAGTCTTTCATTGTAGATGCTTTAGGTCCCAAAATTTGGGTACCCAAAACATCTATATTTAGAATTGTATAACATTGGTTGAGGGGGAGCATTTATCAACATGGGTTGTTGATATTTGGTGCTCCAATCACAAGGCTAATGATATACTCATGAATGTAGTGATTTATGGAACCTCATTTGGGCAGTAAGAAAATTTTTCATGCCACAATTGATAGTATATCCATGCACAAGGTTAAACTAGTTTCAAAAAAAAATCAACAAGAAAAATGATATTACATGGATGGTTTAGATTGACACATAACTTGCTCTTATCATGGATTGCTTAGGATAATTAGTCTTATTGTTGCAATTTATGGTTTACTACAATTTATGGTCTATGAAATGCCTAATCTCAAGCCTAAGGTGTCTATTTTCTTGTATGTGTTATTAATATTAATCTATGGCATGCAAATTTTGGTTAAGAACAAGATGAACACATAGCTTGTGCTAATCATTATAAAAATCTCACAAGGACTCACTGCCTAAGTTCTATGACCTAGTGATTTCTTTGTATCAATCTAAATCAAGATTCTAGGACTTAGAATACATATATATGTATCCCCAACATCTAGCTCATCACATTTAGGTTCACCATTTTTTTTTAATCATGATATAAGACTTGTATGTATGGGCTTTACTCTCAAGTTATATTGGAGATGTTGTATGATATGAAAATATAAATTTTGGTTAATGAAACTCTATTAGGGGTTAACTCTAATTGAATTACGGTTTAGGAGTGGTTGAGAGTTGAACCAAACCTGGTTTCAGAGTTTCTGAAAGTTCGTTTATGAAGTATGATCGGAACAAACAAGTTTCTGAAACAAACAACTTTCTGTATCAAACCTGATCAGTCCACCGACCGATCAGGACTCACCCTGATCAGTCCGGTGACCGATCAGATCAATTCTGATCAAGGAACTCCCTAAGTGATCCAAAAACTCCTCAGTCCGATCATTCGACCGATCCCCTTTCATCAAATTTGATGAATTATCAATAAAACTAAGAATTAGGATGATGGTTAAGACACTTGGAACATATGATACAAACCTGATCATTCCAAGAATAGAACACATTGGTCATTTCAAGGAAATACTTGAAAAACCGATTATAATTGGAACATACTCATCATACTTGGAACAAACCTACTACTAATTCAATACAAACCCGTGGTGGAATTTTTTAAATTGATAAGAAAGGGTTGGTTGAATCATGACTCTTGTTCCTTGATGAGGAGTAATTGTTAGTCAAGAAACTCATGTCGTGTTTCAGAAATTTTTCTGAAATACCTATTGTCTACACCCATATGGTTGGATGAGTTTTGGATTGAACAAACATGTTCCTAGAAATTTCAATTGTTAATGCAGTCTGATCTTGAACAAATCAGAGTTACAGAATTTTTTCTGAAAACTAATCATCCATAGATAAATCAGAATTTTTTCTGTATCAATTATCAGTCTGATGAAGCTGCGCTACCTATTGTCGTATGATGCATATACATTGTTGCCATGATATATTTATGGTATATGTCTCTCATATGCAATTCAAAAATTATCCTCTGATTATTTTGGGTTTGAGGAGAGACTCTTGATTAAGGGGGAGGTGTGTTTAAACTTAATAACCATACTATTTTCGATGTTTGACAAAGGGGGAGAGAATGATTGCTTAAGTTTAGGGTTTATTACTGTAGGGGAGGACTTTGATTCCCTTACGATAATTGAATTGACTTTGATTGATCATTAATATCTAAACTTAAATCGGGTTGTCAAACAACAAAAAGGGGGAGATTGTTGATGCAGTCTGGCCCGATTGTTGTTTTGGTGTTGACACCGATTTAAGTTTGGTTGAGTGAATTCCGATTAAGTCCTGGTCGAGGACTGGGCACGAAATCCCGATGAGTGAAGCTGGGTCCTGGTGAGTGAAGCCAGGTGACTGAAATCCCGGTGAGTGAAGACGGGTCCTGGTGAGTGAAGCCTGTTGATGCAGTCTGGCCCTGATTGTTGTTTTGGTGTTGACAACGATTTTAGTTTAGGTGTGATGATTATGATGATTATGATTAAGTCCTGATCGAGGATTAGGCATGATATGGAAAATCCTAACCTGGGAGGTTAGGTGTGGAAAATCCTAGCTTGGAGAGCTAGGTGTTGGAAAATCCTAACCTGGGAGGTTAGGTGTGGAAAATCCTAGCTTGGAGGGTTAGGTGTTGGAAAAGTCCTAATTCGGAAGGGTTGGGTGAAAAGTCCTAGTTTGGAGGGCTAGGTGAAAAGTCCTAACTTGGAGGGTTAGGTGCAAATTCCCATCCTGGAGAATTAGGTGAAAAAGTCCTGGCTTGGAGGGTCAGGTGCCTAGCTTGGAGGGCTATGTTGGATGATGTTCTAACTCGGAAGAGTTGGGTGAAAAGTCCTAGCTTGGAGGGCTAGGTGAAAAGTCCTAGCTTGGAGGGCTAGGTGAAAAGTCCTAACTTGGAGGGTTAGGTGCAAATTCCCAACTTGGAGAGTTAGATGGAAAAATCCTTAGCTTGGAGGGCTAAGGTGGATGAATTCCTAGCTTGGAGGGCTAGGGTTGAGTCACTGGATCGGTCTGGTGACCGATCAGGGACATTGGCACGCTGCTCCTTAGTGGATCGGTCTGGTGACCGATCCAGCTATGTCTGATCGGACTGGTGACCGATCAGGGAGCGCACAGTGAGATTGGGAATCTAATGTGTGGCTCCTGATCGAATCGGTGACCGATCAGGGAGCAGGCTGCTTCCTTGCTGTCTTGCTTCTGATCGGTCTGGTGACCGATCAGGGAGCAAACGGTGAGTGAGTTCCCTTGCTAATCAAAGTCTTGGATCGGTCCGGTGACCGATCAGGGATCTTGGATTTGATTAAAAAATAACTGTTCATCTGCCCTGATCGATCTGGGTGACCGATCAGGATCCATTCTGATCGGTCTGGTGACCGATCAGGCTTCACCTTGATCGGTCTGGTGACCGATCATGCGTGTATAGCTGTGAGAGCTGGGAATCCCAGCGAAGCAGTGGATCGATCTAGTGACCGATCCACACACCCTGGATCGGTCCGGTGACCGATCACTTTAATTCAAATTTCACTGTCAGACGTGGTCAGAGCGTCTGATCGTATCTGATTTGCTGATGTATGTTTGATATGCTGCTTGATTCACTGCTCTAATGCTCTGATTGAGTTTCAGGTGACAGGGGAAAATTCAAACACTCAAGGAGAAGTCAAATAGTGCTTTCCTTGGAGCAGGTTTGTCTCTTTCTCATCTCAGGTTGCAACGGCGAGCTGCAGACTGGAGCTGAGACTGGAGCTTGACTGAGGAGAGCTCAGTGAGTCCAGAGATAGCTCAGTAGAGGCTGGCGTTGGCAGATGAGTAGCTGGGAGCTACAGAGATGTTGTCACTTGTCGCTTGGCGGAGAAACAAAAAGGAACGGGAGTTGTGATGTTCAGTAACGATTTGATCTTGGTGCTCTTGAGATCCTGCGTTTTTTGTTCCACATCAAGCTTGTTGTTCTTGAGTTCTTCAATCATTCTGAGCAAGCTATAGAGAAGCAAACATCATACTTGAGCACTTGAAGGAGAAGACAAGAGGCTTGGAGTCCGACAGTGGGAAGACACGGAGAAGGGTTCTTGCATGAGATCGCCACTGGGTGGAGCTCAGGGAAGCTTGCTGTGTTTTTATCCTTGCTAAGTGTTTGAGTAAGATCCTTCTTGTTGTTGTTTGATTGTGCTCATTCTATATCATTGTTTGAAACACACTGTGGGGAGGTTTCTCCACCGAGAAGGAGGTTGCTTCATATCCGGTGTAAACCGGGGCTTGATCTGCCGACGATCAAGGGATCGCCCACCTCAAGGGCACGCCAAGGAGTAGGGGCAAGTTATCCCCGAACCTTGTAAACCCTCCTTGTTAGCGATCTTGCTAGTCGTGTTTATTTTGCTTTCGTTTTGCTTTTCTGCACACTCTGTTTTCTACTCTTTCCGCTGTGCTACTGATATTTGAGTTACAGAAATCGTGATAAGTTTCCAAGGTGAAAGTGGTTGTCTATATTCACCCCCCCTCTATAGCCATCTCGTTCCCAACAAGTGGTATCAGAGCAAGGGGCTCTATACACGGCTTAACAACCGAGAGTTTTCAACAAGATGGCTTTGAGAGAAGGCTTCTCCACCACCCGACCTCCATTCTTTGATGGCGCCGACTTCCAATATTGGAGATCAAAAATGGAATACTATTTGAAGATGGATATCCATACGTGGTTCGCGGTGAAGGAAGGATTCATCCCTCCTAAGGATGATGAAGGCAAGGAACTCGAATCTTCGCGGTGGACTGCCGAACAAACAAGGAAAAGTGAAGCCGACGCTAAGGCGGTTGTCACTCTACAATGTGGCATGAACAAAGACCAACTCATCAAGGTTGGTTCCTTCACAAGTGCAAAAGACTTGTGGAACAAACTCATAGAGCTCCATGAAGGCACCCGAGACTCGAGGATTGCAAAGAGGGACTTGTTCCTCAATCAACTTCAAAATCTCTCCATGAAGGAGAATGAGTCGGTAAGTGAGCTCCATAGCCGGTTCAAGGAAGTTCTTAATGGACTTCATTCAATTGATGAAAAGGTCGAGAATCGCGACCTTGTGAGGTATGTCTTGAAAGCATTTCCAAGGAATGCTTTGTGGTCATCCATGGTGGATGCCTACAAAGTATCCAAGGATTTATCTATTGTAAAATTAGATGACTTATTTTGTGAGATGGAATTGCATGAAATGGCTAACAAAGGCCCCAAGGAGAAGGGGATTGCCTTAGTTGCAGGGGATCGAGTCACTAAGAAGAAGAAGGAGAAGGAGGTCTCATCATCTTCATCTTCTTCCGGATCCGAATCCAATTCCGAGGAGGATGGCAGTGGCTCCTCTTCATCCGAAATGGCGAACTTCGTACGGAGGATGATGCGAAGAGACCGACGTTTCAAAAGGAGAGGTAACACTAGTGAATCCAAATTTGATAAGAATAATACATCTTGCTTTGAGTGTGGTAGGAAAGGGCATTTCAAGAATGAATGCCCGAAGCTTAAGAAGGATGAGAAACCCAAAAGAAAAGAAGAGAGATCCAAGAAGAAGAAGAAAGCTTTGAAGGCTTCTTGGGATGAGTCATCCTCTAGTTCATCCGATGATGAAAAGGAGGAGAAGAGCACAAGGCAAGTGGCTCTCATGGCTCTTGGAGAGGAGAGCAGTGGTGAATCTTCAAGCTCCGCAAACATGGCTTCATCATCTTCGGATGATGAAGAGGTAACTTCTCCCGAGCTTGAAAAATGTTATAGAGCAATTGCATGTTTAACTAGTATGCTTAAGAAATCCAAAAACAAAGTTAAAGCATTGCAATTAGAGATTGATCAATTGAAAACTTCTAGGGATGATAACATTGATGACTTGCATGTTGAATTACTAGAAGATGAAATTAAATCTTTGAAACATGAAATTGTAAGCTTGAAATCCTCTAAGGTTGAGGAAATCAGTGATTTGCATGATAATGAGTTAGTGAAGGAAAACCAATCATTGAAGAGTGAAGTTGAGAAGCTCAAGAATATTCTTGGGAAATTCTCAAATAGCTCTAAGACCTTAGATATGATTTTAAATGCCCAAAGAGCGGTTTACAATAGGGCCGGTATTGGGTACCGCCCTAAGGAACCCTCTTTTGTATCTCTCATGTCTAGGACTGACATGAGACAATCTAGGACACCCAAAATCCAAAACCCAAAAGAAAGTTGTCAAGGCATGGGTGCCAAATTCATGCTTAGTTGATGCTTTAGGTCCCAAGGTTTGGGTACCTAAGACTTCTATTTTTCGAATTGTGTAGGTTATGATTGAGGGGGAGCATCTATCAACTTGGTTCGTTGATAGTGGATGCTCCAAACACATGACCGGGGATAGATCATTGTTTACCACATTTCACAAGAAGAGTAGAGGTAATGTATCATTTGGTAACAATGGTAGCCTTAAGGTCATAGGAATAGGAGACATTCAAATATCCGAATGTCTTAGAATCTCAAATGTCCTTCTAGTCAAGGGGATGAAGTTTAATCTCCTAAGTGTCAGTCAATTGTGTGACACGGGTTACACAATTGACTTCCAACCAAGTCAATGTCTAGTTAGACAAAATGACACCTCGGACACGGTACTAGTAGGAGCAAGAGTAGACAATATTTACCAAGTTTCCTTTAAAAGTGCTACTAATGCTTTTGCTAAGTGCTTCATGTCAAAAGAAGAAGAGTCCACTCTTTGGCACCGGAGACTAGCACATGTGAACATGAAGAACATCCGGAAGTTGGCCAACAAGGGACTAGTTCGAGGCTTACCAAGCATCAAGTATGAAAAAGATAAATTATGTGATGCGTGTCAAATGGGTAAGCAAACAAAATCTGCACATAAAGGTAAAAGCACTGTAAGTACTTCCAATGCTTTAGATTTACTTCACATGGATCTATTTGATTGTAGTACCATCATATCATTAAATGGAAGTAGATATTGCTTTGTTATCATTGATGATTTTACTAGATATACTTGGACTTACTTTTTAAAACATAAGGATCAAACCTTAGATATTTTCATTTCTTTTTGTAGAAGGGTTGAAAATGAGAAATCATCAACAATTAAGACAATAAGAAGTGATCATGGAGGTGAATTTCAAAACCAAAGGTTTCTAGAATTTTGTCAAGATAAGGGTTATAGACATGAGTTCTCTACTCCTAGAACACCACAACAAAATGGTGTTGTAGAGAGGAAGAACCGTGTTCTTCAAGAGGCTGCACGAAGTATGCTTAATGAGTACTCACTCCCGAGTTACTTATGGGCTGAAGCTGTAAATACAGCCTGCTATGTGCAAAATCGAGTTCTCATCCATAGGTTGTTAGGAAAGACTCCCCACGAACTTTGGTTTGGGAAACCACCTACGGTTAAACATCTTAGGGTGTTTGGTTGTAAGGTGTTCATCCTAAACACCAAGGATCACCTTGGAAAGTTCACGGCAAAAGCTGATGAAGGGATACTAGTCGGGTACTCCCTCGTTAGTAAAGCCTACCGAGTCTACAACAAGAGAACTAGACTAGTTGAAGAGTCTTCTGATGTGGTTTTTGAGGAAATTCCAAAACCAATTAACCAATCAGAAAATGTAGGAGGAGCTCAACTTGAACTTAGGAGACTAAGTTTGAAAGAAACTCCAAGTGTTGTTGATGGTGATGAGTCTGATGACGGTGAGCCTAGACAACTCATTGATCAGCCGGATCCTGAGGCTGAATTTGTGTCTAGTGAACCTATTCAAGAGGCACCACCAACACCAAGGCAAACGAGACTAGCCTCTAGTCATCCCCAAGACCAAATTGTTGGAGACATCCATCAAGGGGTTAGGACTAGATCATTCTTCCGGAATGAGGCTAATGAAGTTGCTCTAATTTCCGAAATTGAACCTAGAAAAATTGATGAAGCATTAAATGATTCCGATTGGATTATCACGATGCAAGATGAACTAGGTCAATTTGAGAGGAGTCAGGTTTGGGACTTAGTGATAGACCCAGATGGACTGTCACGAAAGTGGGTCTCAAATTTAGAATTTATAAATGAATAACTGGAAACCCTTTTACAATCAAAATATGGAAACGTAGTAAAGGGGCCACAGGTCGTATTTTTCTCGGGGCTAGTTGACGTTGTGTGATTCGAACTTGTATTTATGGTGTCGTTTGTGAATTTTGGGTTTCAAGTGTGAATCTGGGTTTGGATTGCAATCAAGAATGAAATCACAATAAAAATGAGAGAACTCAACTCAATGAATCAACAAGTAATAGCAAGTTATACTCAACCAATAAGGAAATTAACTCTAACCATTCAAATGGAATTCGAGCAAGCTGTTAAGTCCTCAATTCTGAATTTTCAAGAAAGATCAATAATTGCAGAAATGAATCGCCATTCAAAACCGAATCTCCACTTGGTACACAGGCAGCAATAAATTCTAAAATGCAGGAAAAAATTTAGAACTCAAAGCAATCCAAATGTTAAGCTAGTTATACCCATTCTAGGATTTTCAATTGCTACAAATGCAGAGTTTTGCTTCAGAGATTTCAATTCAAACAATCAAATTGCCAAGCAATCTATAACAAAACAGCTACAAACTTAATGCCAAGCCTTTACTTGATACAAAAGTGTAGCAAAGGTAAAACTTGATACAAAGAGGAAGCTGCTGTGCCAAAATTCTGGTAAATGCAACACTAGAAGCTATCAGATTCAGAAATGCAACTAGCCCTCATTGCTTGGAATGGTAAGCTATCGTTTGGATGAAACTGAAAACTGAAGTTAGAATTCAAAAATGAGGTGAAGAACAGTGCAGAAATCAGAAAATTCCGAGACATTATAGCTTTGCAGACAACATTACAAATGCAGAACAAACATGCCAAGGCAAGCTAGATACGAATGCATCATCCCTTGTTCAGATAATAAATAGAGAAACTAAGATTACTTGACTCGAAAATCAGAAACTACAGCTGAAAAGAACTTGCAGATTTGAACTGCAGAAATTTAATTGGTGAGCAATCTGAATTTGGCACGCACAATTGAAATCAGATTCACTGTAATAAAAACAAATTGCAGTGTAAATTCAGAGGACAAACGAAATTTCAATCTCAATTCAAAAGAACTAATTGAATTGCAGATAAACAAAAGTGATACGCAGGAAGAAATTCTGATACGCAAGGAAAGAAACGGCACGCAACAAGGAACCAAATTCAGAAATGCAGTGAAGCTAAATAAACTGATCTAATTGCCATAATTCATTACACACACAATCTAGCTAACTAAAGCACTGAATTAAAACTCTATTCGAAGCAAAAACTATTCAGAAACGAAAAATTACAGAATTTTGATCAGAATTTCAGAATTTAACGCCAGAAATGAAATCTACTTTTAAAACCAAAATTAAACTAATCCTCAATCCGATTCCTTGCTGTCACTCAAGGATGAGCTCGAATCGAGGTGGTCACGCCTTCAAAACGAAGAAACTGCTGAAGAAACGAAGGAAAACGAGGATGAAACCAAGGCAAACGAGCTGCGGCGAGGACGCGACCACCAGAAGAACAGTGGAGTTTCTGATTAAATAGGAATCGATGGACGGCTGTGATTAATTTGAGAAGATCCAACGGTAGATCTTTGTCTGATTTGAGCCAAACTTTTATGATGATGATCTGGGGTCAGGATCTGCCTTGTGGTAGCTCGGATCCTCCAAATGTGCAACGGATGGTCCAGATCAACTCTATTTGTGATTGGACGCTCTAGAGCCCTCCTTGCTTGATCCAACGGTTGATTTAGCTCCGATTGGGATGAAACCTTCAGATCTTGATCATAGAGCTTGATCAACCCTAACCCTAGCTCGGATTGCTTCAGATCGTCCCGGATGGCTCAGATCTAGCCGCTCTTGAATTGGACGGCCCGGATTAATCGTAGGCTTGATAATTCGATCCGGTTCACATCCGACTCAAGTTTGACCCAGTATGCCCTAGGTCCAGGATCCTTTCATGCCTACAAAAATATATCAGAAAATTAGTGGCCAAATAATCCAAAAATTATGTAATTTTGCAATTAAGTCCAAAATAAGATAAAGTTCCAAAACCTAGGGTAAAATCATAATTAAACAATAAAAACATGAGTAAAACATGGATTTTAGCAATTAAAATAATCAATAAAATGGTGCTTATCACTTAGTCCCTAGGCCTAAGAAGACCACCATTATTGGAACTAAATGGGTCTTCAAAAACAAATTAAACCACAAGGGAGAAATCATTAGAAACAAGGCACGCTTGGTAGCCACGGGCTACAGTCAAGTTGAAGGTCTTGATTATGATGAGACTTATGCTCCCGTGACACGATTAGAGTCCATCCGATTGATGCTTGCATTTGCCGCACATCGAGGCTTCAAATTATTTCAAATGGACGTCAAATCGGCCTTCCTAAATGGTTTGATTAGGGAAGAAGTCTATGTCGAACAACCTCCGGGGTTTGAGAGTACCGAATATCCGAACCACGTGTACAAGCTCAAGAAGGCACTCTATGGCCTTAAACAAGCTCCCCGGGCTTGGTATGAGCGGTTGTCGACATTCTTGATTGGAAAGGGTTTCGTTAGAGGTCAAATAGACCCTACACTATTTCTACGAAGAGATGGTGACAATATATTTGTAGCCCAAGTATATGTCGATGACATAATTTGTGGCTCAAACAACAAGGGCTATTTACGTGAATTTATCGGACACATGGAGAGTGAGTTTGAAATGAGTCTAGTGGGAGAGTTGACATTCTTCCTCGGACTTGAAATCAAGCAAACTCGCGATGGTATCCATGTGCACCAATCAAAGTATACACATGAAATGCTTCGAAAATTCAATATGAGTGATTCGAAAGAGGTAACCACTCCCATGGCTACAAACACAAGACTAGATAATGATGAGAGTGGTAAACCCGTTGATCTAACTCGATATCAAAGCATGATAGGTAGTTTGCTATACCTCACAGCTAGTCGACCAGATATACTATTTGCTGTAGGGATGTGTGCTAGGTATCAAGTCTGTGCCAAGGAATCTCACCTAATTGCTGTTAAGCGAATTTTGAGATATCTCAAGGGCACAATTGGTGTAGGTCTTTGGTATCCCCGTACCAAATCTTTTGATTTGATGGGCTATATGGATTCCGACTACGTTGGATGTAAGTTAGACCGAAAAAGCACTAGTGGGGGCTGCCAATTCTTAGGATCGTCTCTAGTAAGTTGGTCGAGTCGGAAGCAACATTGTGTTGCTCTTTCCACTACCGAGGCAAAGTATATCGCCATGGGAGAGAGTATATCACAATTGTTGTGGATGATCCACACCTTAGAGGACTATGGATTGAGTTACAAGGGTGTGCAAGTGTTATGTGATAACATTAGCACAATTAACTTAATCAAGAATCCGGTCCATCATTCTAGGACAAAACATATTGAGGTAAGACACCACTTCATTAGAGATCATGTAGCTAGGGGGAACATCATACTCTCACATGTAGAGTCAAAGTCAAACCTAGCTGACATTTTCACTAAACCACTTCCCGAGAGTGAATTTAGTTTCCTAAGACGGGAATTGGGAATGTGTCGCGCTTCATGATCCTCAAATTGTATTCAAAACCCTTCATGATTATTTCGAATTGTTAGGGAGCAATTGGGTAACTTTGGGAACATCTCACACAAACTATAAGGGTTACCAAAATGTTTTTGTTTGCTAGATATGGGGTGAGATGTTAGGTTTAACTCAATTTCTCAAAATGTCATTGCATCACTTGAGAAATTAAGTTGACGAGATAATAATAACGGTGGTGACCAAGTATGGGGAAAACCATTGCATAACACATGTGTATATGGCTCCATTAGCATACTTGAACATTCCAATCAAGGCAACTTGATTGGAAACTTGAAGTTGGAGTAAAAACTTGTTTGAATTTGCTTAATTGATTGATGGTTGAGTTTGACTCCATTAAGATGGGTCAAAGTGTTTGTTGAACCAATAAGGACTTTTGATTCTTGTTCAAGGATCAATTTTAGTCAGAAAATCATGTCTAAGTTCGACAAAGTTCATCAGATTTCTTTTGAAAATTTCAGAAGTTCTGAAACTGAACATTTCAGTTCGTATCAGGAACCCTGATCGGTCACCGGACCGATCAGCCATCGGGCTGATCGGTCCCTAAACCGATCTGACTCCTTCCTGTGGCGTGATCTCCCGAAATCTGACTAAGTATTCTGAGCTAGCCTGGATCGGTCTCCGGACCGATCTGGCACCCTGTGGGGATCGGTCCACAGACCGATCAGGGAGCTCAGAGTTTTCTCTCCGGACCCTACTGATCGAATCCTGATCGGTCACCCGACCGATCAGGAGCGCGTCTGATCGGTCATCCGACCGTTCAGGACCATTCCAGTTCGATCAGGCTGTATCTTGATCGGTCGGGACGTGATCAGATCGAACGGTGATCCGATCAACCGCATTAAATTTTGGTTGGTGGACCGATCCACCAACCGATTAACTCTCTCCAAACCTTCGTTTTCCCGAACCCCTAGCGCCGAAACACTCTGCGCAACCTTGTGCGAGCGAGCGAGAGAGTCCTTGCGTCTTCCTTCTTCACGCGCGTGCGAGCTCTTCTGCGAAGGCTTCTATGGGCGTTTTCTCCGAACTCCAAGTTCTTGCATGCTCGAAGGCTCCTTCTCTACCGCAAGTTCCTTCTCAGTCTTGCAATCTCTTCAAACAAACTTCAATGGCGCCTAAGTAAGATTTGATTTCAGTTTTCCTTTCACAACAGCTCTTAGAATATATGTTTGGGACGCTAACCAAGTTTTGTTCTTATTCTTGCTGTTGTGCTGTGACTTACTGCCGTGGACTCCCATTCCAACCAAATGACCAATTTTTCACTTATTCACTACCCTATTTTGATTTTGATTGAATCTATCCTTTGATTGGGTCTCATCTTATGATCAATTCTTGTGCTTCAATCTATGTGTCATGATCAATTCAAATCTCATTAGAAAATCTGCTAAGGAGGTAGCGGAGGGTAGTTCAAGGAGGAAAACTCCCTCGTCGTCTGCACCTTCCAGAAGGCCACAGCCTTCTTCTAGCTCCAGGTTCCCAAATGCGGCCTGTGAGCAGGCCTTCCAAGCTAGGACATTCAAACTTTTACCCTGCAGATCCATTGATGTTTCTTTCCTAACGGAGTTCTGCCCTTCTGTTATGGAGATTGTTACTTATTACAATCTGGGGTTTCTTCTTACTTTGGAAAGAACCATAAATTACGACCTTGTTTCTGAATTTTACAACAACCTACAACAAGGTCCTAAAGGGGGATTCGAGTTTACTACTCGTGTCGGGAAGATAAACCTTGATTTTTCATATGAGATTTTGGCTGAGTACTTGGGTGGTCGACGATCACCGAATCTTTATTCGCTCTATCCTGACCTTCCTAATCCCCTGCTAGCACCCTTTGCAGACGTTACCCCTGATTCCATCCATCAGTATTTCTTTGGTTATCCGCGTCCAGACGGTCTTGATGAGCTTGGCCCTGATTTTCCTACCTTTGCTGCACTGCGTCTGTCTCCCACTAGCTATATACTATTCAAGATCATCACAAATTGTATCCTTCTAATCACCTCCAAACCCTTAGCTGAGATCCGACCCTATCACTGTTTGATGCTCTACGGCATGCACAGCCGTTCGGATTTCGATATTATGGAGAGCATCTTCCAGTCCATTTTGTCTTATCGAGAGGAGTCCAGCCACCGCACTGTCTACATGCCTTTTGGTCACGTCATCACCGACTGGCTCATGTCAGTAGGTGTTGATGTTACCAAGGGTCGGACGATGCCTATGATACGACAGGATTGCAGACTTGGCCGGCGTGCTTTCGCCAAGTCTGGCATCATTGTTCGGGGGCCCGATCGGATGTTGATCTGGAAAGATGGTAGGGTTCTTGGGGAGTTACCACGGGGAGGTCCACAGGGTCAGGCGCCAGCCGCTCCTGCTGACGACGAGTATGACGACGAGCCGGAGCCTGATCTGCGCTGGCAGATCTCCGAGCTAGATCAGACTGTACAGGAGTTCATTCAGCTGGGGGCGACAGATCGTGAGGAGTTTCGTTCGGGTTTTCGCTCCCTAGATTCCCGACTGACCAGGATTGAGACCGACGTCTCAGGGACCCGCACACTCCAGCAGACATGGTATGATGAGTGGCGCAGCCACACATTTCCTGGAGGTGTCGCTTCTTCGAGTACTGCACCAGGGTCTCTAGCTCCTATTGATGCCACGATGGATGACCTCATGCGCGATGACGACCCTCCTACTGACATTTGAGCTCGGATGTCTGTTGTCTTATCCTGATTTGCGTACTTGACTATGATACTCTAGGGCTGTATGCCCTCTGACTTTGTTGTTGTGACCTCGACTCACACATATTTTGCTACTTGTTCGGATGTTTTCATGCTTTGACTTATCTACTTTTACCTGCCATGCTTATCTATTGTTGATGCCATGAGTTTTATCTGCCTGATTGATCTATTGCCATGTTCATGCTTCCATTGCCATGTCTATTTGATACCTATGGATTTTACGGCATGGGCTTATACTTCATACTCATATGATGCATGTGATTGCTATGTCTTGCTATATCTCTTTCACATTAGATCGTATGAATATTCCACAAACTATAAAATTTTTGATGAGTTGGGATACCCCTAGGGTTAAGGGGGAGTTTGGTTTAATCTTAACAGCCCCTCTTGTCCCTTTTCGATGTTCGACAAAGGGGGAGAGTGTGGATTGGTTAAGTTTAGCATGATCATGTTATAGGGGGAGGATCTGGATGCCCCTATGATTCTAAAGATGGAATATTGATTGAGAATCCCTAAACTTAAAATCAGGTTGTCAAACAACAAAAAGGGGGAGATTGTTGATGCAGTCTGGCCCTGATTGTTGTTTTGGTGTTGACAACGATTTTAGTTTAGGTGTGATGATTATGATGATTATGATTAAGTCCTGATCGAGGATTAGGCATGATATAGAAAATCCTAACCTGGGAGGTTAGGTGTGGAAAATCCTAGCTTGGAGGGCTAGGTGTTGGAAAATCCTAACCTGGGAGGTTAGGTGTGGAAAATCCTAGCTTGGAGGGCTAGGTGTTGGAAAAGTCCTAATTCGGAAGGGTTGGGTGAAAAGTCCTAGCTTAGAGGGCTAGGTGAAAAGTCCTAACTTGGAGGGTTAGGTGCAAATTCCCATCCTGGAGAATTAGGTGAAAAAGTCCTGGCTTGGAGGGTCAGGTGCCTAGCTTGGAGGGCTAGGTTGGATGATGTTCTAACTCGGAAGAGTTGGGTGAAAAGTCCTAGCTTGGAGGACTAGGTGAAAAGTCCTAGCTTGGAGGGCTAGGTGAAAAGTCCTAACTTGGAGGGTTAGGTGCAAATTCCCAACTTGGAGAGTTAGATGGAAAAATCCTTAGCTTGGAGGGCTAAGGTGGATGAATTCCTAGCTTGGAGGGCTAGGGTTGAGTCACTGGATCGGTCTGGTGACCGATCAGGGACATTGGCACGCTGCTCCTTAGTGGATCGGTCTGGTGACCGATCCAGCTATGTCTGATCGGACTGGTGACCGATCAGGGAGCGCACAGTGAGATTGGGAATCTAATGTGTGGCTCCTGATCGGATCGGTGACCGATCAGGGAGCAGGCTGCTTCCTTGCTGTCTTGCTTCTGATCGGTCTGGTGACCGATCAGGGAGCAAATGGTGAGTGAGTTCCCTTGCTAATCAAAGTCTTGGATCGGTCCGGTGACCGATCAGGGATCTTGGATTTGATTAAAAAATAACTGTTCATCTGCCCTGATCGATCTGGGTGACCGATCAGGATCCATTCTGATCGGTCTGGTGACCGATCAGGCTTCACCTTGATCGGTCTGGTGACCGATCATGCGTGTACAGCTGCGAGAGCTGGGAATCCCAGCGAAGCAGTGGATCGATCTGGTGACCGATCCACACACCTTGGATCGGTCCGGTGACCGATCACTTTAATTCAAATTTCACTGTCAGACGTGGTCAGAGCGTCTGATCATATCTGATTTGCTGATGTATGTTTGATATGCTGCTTGATTCACTGCTCTAATGCTCTGATTGAGTTTCAGGTGACAGGGGAAAATTCAAACACTCAAGGAGAAGTCAAAGAGTGCTTTCCTTGGAGCAGGTTTGTCTCTTTCTCATCTCAGGTTGCAACGGCGAGCTGCAGACTGGAGCTGAGACTGGAGCTTGACTGAGGGGAGCTCAGTGAGTCCAGAGATAGCTCAGTAGAGGCTGGCGTTGGCAGATGAGTAGCTGGGAGCTACAGAGATGTTGTCACTTGTCGCTTGGCGGAGAAACAAAAAGGAACGGGAGTTGTGATGTTCAGTAACGATTTGATCTTGGTGCTCTTGAGTTCCTGCGTTTTTTGTTCCATATCAAGCTTGCTGTTCTTGAGTTCTTCAATCATTCTGAGCAAGCTATAGAGAAGCAAACATCATACTTGAGCACTTGAAGGAGAAGACAAGAGGCTTGGAGTCCGACAGTGGGAAGACACGGAGAAGGGTTCTTGCGTGAGATCGCCACTGGGTGGAGCTCAGGGAAGCTTGCTGTGTTTTTATCCTTGCTAAGTGTTTGAGTAAGATCCTTCTTGTTGTTGTTTCATTGTGCTCATTCTATATCATTGTTTGAAACACACTGTGGGGAGGTTTCTCCACCGAGAAGGAGGTTGCTTCATATCCGGTGTAAACCGGGGCTTGATCTGCCGACGATCAAGGGATCGCCCACCTCAAGGGCACGCCAAGGAGTAGGGGCAAGTTATCCCCGAACCTTGTAAACCCTCCTTGTTAGCGATCTTGCTAGTCGTGTTTGTTTTGCTTTCGTTTTGCTTTTCTGCACACTCTGTTTTCTACTCTTTCCGCTGTGCTACTGATATTTGAGTTGCAGAAATCGTGATAAGTTTCCAAGGTGAAAGTGGTTGTCTATATTCACCCCCCCTCTATAGCCATCTCGTTCCCAACAAAGCCAGGTGATTGAAATCCCGGTGAGTGAAGCCAGGTCCTGGTGAGTGAAGCCGGGTGATTGAAATCCCGGTGAGTGAAGCCAGGTGATTGAAATCTCGGTGAGTGAAGCTAGGTGACCGAAACCCTGATGAGTGAAGCCAGGTCCTAGTGAGTGAAGCTAGGTTGAATGAAGTCCCGGTGAGTGAAGCTGGGCACGGAGTCTTGGTTCGGGGTACTATGCACGAGTTAGAGAAGGCTAGGGAGCATGTTCTCTAGACTTAGGGCTAATTTGGACGGAGCTGGATCGGTCTGGAGACCGATCAGGGAGTTGGCACGAACTCCCTGTTGTGGATTGGTCTGATGACCGATCCAGTGAAGGTTGATCGTTCTGGTGAACGATCAGGGAGAGAACAAAAAGGTTTCTATTTGGCTTCTGATCGTTTTGGTGAACGATCAGAGAAGAGGTCAGTAGCTAGGAGGAGAACTTGATCGATCAATGTGACCGATCAAAATGTCGCAGTTTTCTTCACCCTAACCGATCAGGATGGCTCCTGATCGGTCAGGAAGTGACCTGATCGGTCACCAGACCGATCAGGGCACAACCTGATCGGTCTGGTGACCAATTAGGAATGTGTTTCCTGCGGATTGTGGCAAGCCAGCTGATGGATCGGTCTGGTGACCGATCCCTGATCTGTGATCGGTTAGTGTGACCGATCAGGGTCAGTCCGCGATCCCTCTATTCCCAACTTGGACCGATCAGGCAGGAGCCTGATCGTTCAGGGCTTTCCTTGATCGATCTGGTGACCGATCAGGGCCCTCTCTGATCGATCTGTGGACCGATCAGGAGCTGAACTTTAATTTGAAAACACTGTCAGACGCTCTGAATCTCTCTGCGTTTTCTCTCCTACCTTGCTGATTCTGTTTGATATGCTTTGCTAAGTGTCAGCTAAGTGTGCAGGTAATGGAGGATGACCCAAACAAAGGAGGAGGGTCAACTGGAGACTTTCTTCTCGTCAGGTTTGGATGTTTTCTCTTCCCAGGTCTCAACGGCTTATGGCGTGCGACTGGCGACTGACGGAGGCTCAGCTGAAGAGGTCTTCAGTGGACTGAGCACTCAGTGGAGTCAGGGGGTCAGCCTGTGGCTCAGTGGGTGCTGATGGAGCCTGGCGATGAAGCAGGAGCTTAAGAGGAAGATGAGATGCAGAGGAGCGGATGAGAAAAGACAGGAAAACAAGCAAGTGTTGTGGCTGTGGGTTTTGTTGTTGTGTTGTGCTCTCTGTAGCTTTTCTCTTGAGCGTTCCTGTGAGATTATTGTGAGAGCTTCTTCTCGTGTCTCTGTACTTATCTTGTCATCCATCTGAGACGGCTTGTGGAGAGGTTTCTCCACCGAGAAGGAGGCTTTGATATCCGGGGTTCACCGGGGCTTGATCTGCCAACGATCAAGGGATCACCCACCTTACGGGCACGCCAAGAAGTAGGGGCAAGTTATCCCCGAACCTTGTACATCCTCGTGTTAGCGTCGATTTGTTTTCTTTATCTTGTTTGTTCTTTCTGTTGTGTTTGTTTCCACTGCTAATCTGATTACAGAAAGAAAAGTTCAAAGGAGGCAAGGTTTTGTGTCGCTACATTCACCCCCCCCCCCCCCTCTCTAGCCATCCAAGCACCAACACACTCCACTAGGGATTAAGCTTAACAACGTCCCCTACCGACTTTATTCGCCTCCAGACAAGATCACCTACTTGGAATGCTCACGGAACTACCCTCTTATTGTAGATTTGCTTCATCCGCTGACAGTAAGCAATCAATTGAGCAACAGCTTTATCTCGGACTTCGGTCACCAAATCTAAGTCGAGAAACCTCTCTTGATCATTGTTCTCTTTGTCATATAATTGCCTTCTAGTTGACTCTTCCCCTATCTCAATGGGGATGACTGCCTTACTTCCATAGACTAAGTGGAAGGGAGTTTGACATGCTCCTTCCTTGGGTGTAGTTCGGTAGGCCCAAAGAATGCTAGGCAACTCTTCTACCCAACTTCCACCAACATGGTCCAATTTGATCTTGTCCTCGGATAATCCCCCGGTTGACTACTTCTGCATGACCATTACTTTAGGGATAAGCTATTGAGGTAAAGGTTTATTGAATCCCTAGGCTTTCACACCATTCCCTGAGCTTCCGACTCTAAAATTGCCGCTCATTATCTGATACCAACTTATAGGGGATCCCATACCGGCAAACTATATCTCTCCATAGGACCTTCATGACAACCTCTTCAGTTATTCAAGCAAGCGACTCAACTTCAACCCACTTAGAGAAGTTATCCACAATAACCAGCAATAATTTCTTCGGTTGAAGCCCGGTTGGGAAAGAACCTACAATGTGAACCTACAATGTCCATCCCTCACTGATTAAAGGGGCACGACACAGTAAAAGTCTTGAAGTACTCGGTCGGGCGATGAGAGATATACTGATGCTTCTGATATGATTCATAACCAACCATGAACTTATTGGCATCATCTTGCAAGGTGGGTCAGAAATACCCGACCAGTATTATTTTCAAAGCAAAGGCCCTCCCACCTATATAGTTGCCACATATGCTCTCATGCATTTCTTTTATTACATAGTCCATATCCTCCGGCTCAATACACTTCAAAAGGGGTCGTGTAAAATCCCTCCTATATAACTAGTCTCCTACTAATGTGAATTGAGCGGCTCAACGTTTGGAAAAACGAGCTTGACCAGGTTCCTCTAGAAGATCACCCATCTACAAGAAGGTTACAAAAGGGGCTCGCCAGTCAGGTATCTCGTTTCGGCTGATCTCTTTGTTAATCTGGGCTACCAATGTCTCGTGGCATATGGTGTTGTCCAATGTCTAGCAGGCTAAAAAACTAGCCAGTTTAGCTAATTCATTTGCTCGGGTATTGTCTACCCGGGGTATTTTTGCAAAACATCCTCTACGAAGTTTGATTTTAACTGCTCAAAGACTAGCACATACCTTCTCATCGGCTCATTGCATATCCCAAAGTCACCTTTTTCAATTTTCAATTTTTATTTTTTCACCATAAGTCAGAATTTGTAAAACGAACAAATTTTGAAAATTTGTCATAAACTTTTTATTATTATTATTTTAATATTTTTCTCGAAATTCGTGCTACTTTAATTCGAGCAAATTTTTTCCCAAATATTAAATTCTTACTTTTTCAATATTAATCAGAATTGACAAAATCAATATTTTCAAAAATTTGTCATAAAATATTTTTATTATTTTATTATTATTCTGCCTCGAAATTCGTGCAATATTCTTTTTGGCTACTTTTTCCCTTCTCCCACACTACTAATCCAAGACCAAGTCTTGGTACATTTCTATTTTTTTTCTTTTTGTGTGCAAGCGATCATTTTAAATGGCCAACCAAGAATGGAATAGTGTTCGTCCACCGCTCTTCTCTGGCGAAAATTTCAACTCCTGAGAAGTCAAATGGAATCCCACCTGAAGGCTAACTTAGATTTATGGTCGATAATTCAAACGGGGTTCAGATTCCCCACGGAAGATGGAACATCGATCGCTTGGGACAAATTGGATGAACCAACTCTAAGGAAGATCGAGACTGATGCTAAGGCAACAGTAATCATACAATGCGGTCTAACCAACGAACAACTCAAGCTAGTCGGTTCATTTGGATGTGCTAAAGAGATGTGGGAGAAGCTACTCAACCTACACAAAAAGAGCTCCGATATTGAGATCTTTGAAGGAGAGATGTTCGAATCATCGGACGAATCAAATGAAGAAGAAGATTACCAAAGTCATCTTGCAATCTCAGTCCAAGCACAAACAGCCGAGTCAGAGTCTGAACCCGAATCCAAGCCAGATTTAGAAAACGAAAAACTGAGACGGTAATTGATTTTAAATTCTTTTCAAAATTAGTATTAAATAATCAAACAGATACTGTAATGGTCGAGGAAGGTGTAAATTCTATTGCAGGGAAAACTCCAAGAGAACTGCAAAAGAAGCCTCAACCAGTACCTGAGTCCGACTCAGACTCAGAATCTGACAACGAAGGAAGGGATCCTTGGAAACTGGTCCAATTGGCTCGCGACCACTACAAAATACTGAAGAAACAATCAAGCAAAAGAAAGATGGGTAACTTTAATTCATATAAAAATTTAATTCATAATATTGCTGTTTTTGAAAATCCAGAATATTATTACGATTATGATATAACTTAGATCATTTTTTTGCTTTAATTGTATGCTTCTTTTTATTTTTTTTGCTTAAAATTAGGATTAGTTAATTTAAGGACAAAAGAGTTAATTGAAATTTGAACAACATAATATTGGGTGGAGGTGAGATGATAGTACGTTAGGGAAGCCATTTTGGCGGAACTAGCCGAAGCTACCGATCCAAGACCCAAACTAGTTAAACTAGAATTTATCAAAAGGTAATTTTGAATATGAAATTTCACTAAAAGGCTTTGTCTAGGAAAGGGTTGATGATCCAATAAGGCTACGGCCAAAGAAGGCCTAGTGCCTCGCCAAGACCTGGAAGTCAATTTTTGAAATTCAAATTCAAGTTACTTCTTGTCAAATTCAAATCTAACACAAATTTCAATTGATCTTAGAATCAACTACTTTTTCAAAATAAAGTTAAAATTCATTAAAGTGGTTTTCAAAGTTAATTCAATTTTTCAAAATTAATCATGATTTTTAAAAGTAAAATCCTTACTTCTATTTAAATTTGTCTCACAAAACCCATAAGGTTAACATGCTTGATCACGTAGAACTAGGTGAGACATCTAGGACCTAATTGTTGGATCGAGAAAGACCGATAGAGGGGGGTGAATATCGGAAAAATGTTCGGATTTAAAAGAAAGAGCAGTTACGCAGCGGATTAAAATCAAACAACGCAAACACCAGTAGTTTACTTGGTTCGGAGCCTGGGTCGACTCCTACTCCAAGGCCCACGGTCGTTGACCGTTTACTTTGGGCAATTCTATAATGCGCAAAACGGTTACAGAGTAAGATTACAAAAATGACTGTAAATAGAAAATTACACTCTGTTTTACCAACTCCCGATGTAGATCGAGTTTCGGTGCAGCGGGAGGTCGACGACGCTTCGGACTTGAGTTGGGAAGTTCCTGGAGCAGAGCGTAGTCGTCAGAGCGTTTGGAAGCGTTGAATGAAAGCAGTGTTGAAGCTAGGGGTCGAGGGGTGCTATTTATAGCACCTAGGGGCGCCCTGGTCGTCGAGGGCGCCCTGCCACGTGTCACCCGATCCTTGCTTCGCTCGGTCAAGAGTTATCGCACCGGAATAGGGATGAGGTTTGACCTCTGGGGTGCCCTGGTCGCTGAGGGCGCCTTGGTTGACCCGGTCTTCTCGGCTGGATTGAGTTGAAGCTTCGCAGAGAGAGCTGGAGGCGCCTTGGCTGCTGAAGGCGCCTTGGCTGCTGAAGGCGCCTTGGCTGCTGAAGGCGCCTTCGCTGCTGAAGGCGCCTTCGCTGCTGAGGGCGCCTTGCCCAGTAAGCAGCTGAAGCCTATTTTGCTTCGCTTGGTTCTGGTTCACCTTGAGGGCGCCCTGGACACTTAGGGCGCCTTACTCAGCTGTTGCCTCACTCCTTTGAGGCTCTCTGAGTTGCAGACACACGTCCCTTTGGTCCTGCATCAAGGGTTAGTCCAAAACACAACAAAACAATAATTATTTTATACAGCCTTAGCTGTCTTGGTTCTGACTTTGGTCTCCAAAATGGAGCCCTAGGTCGAACCGACGCCTAATGTTCCCTCAAGGGAAACGCGTCCTCACCTACTCCTCTCGGGAGAATTTACCTGGTGCCAACCGGCTCCTCCAGTTGGACTTTTGCCCGGCAGCCCTTCGCCAGGTCTTGGTTTTCGCCTAGCAGCCCTTCGCCAGGACTTGGTTTTCGCCTAGCAGCCCTTCGCTAGGACTTGGTTTTCGCCTAGCAGCCCTTCGCCAGGACTTGGTTTTCGCCCAGCAACCCTTCGCCAGGACTTGGTTTCCTGACAGCCCATCGTCAGGTGCCTAGCATCCCTTCGCTAGGGCTTTTCCTGTACACTCAAGTAGCATTGTTAGATAACAAACAACCCTTAACTTTGAATCCTTTGCCAATATCAAAACAAGGTTCGATCTGGTGCTTCCTGCACCAACACTAATAATGTAGTTCAATACTCTTTCAAAATTAACTCAAAATCCACTCAATTGCTTTCCAAAATTAATTCTAAATTAACTCTATATGTTTTCCACTCAACATTTTTCAAAAAGTGAAGCTCATGTGTTTTCAAAATTAACTCATCAAACTAAGTCCTGATTGTATTAATACTAAGACCTAGGACTTAATTGAGTCAATTATTGATTGGTAAAACCGAGTTAACATTGTCAACCCTAGTCAACACTGGTCAACACTTAAGTCTCTTAAGGCACTTAGATAAAGTCAGACAGTGTCGAATATAGGGGGAGTTTTTAACCTTTGTTTTAAAAAAATTCAGATTTTTCAAAAACCTTATGCTCTAAAATTTAGTATCATCTCAAAATAAGGTTTTCAATAATTTGATTCAAAAACCTCGAATATTACTATCTCTTTGAAAAATTATCATCATGCTTTTCGAAAACTGTGCAATCATTCCAAGTTGTGTTTTCAAAAATATCTTCTTAAAAATTATCATACTTTAAAGTTATTCTTTTGATTTTGGTAAACCCTAAAGACACAAAGGAGGTCTACTTAATGATCTACAAGGACTCCGAGGATGTGTCAAATTTAGGGGGAGTCTAAACCAAAAGAAAATATTTCTAGCAAGCAATTATTTCTTATTATTCTTTTAATCTGAACTGAACCCTAAGAACTTAGAGGAAGAATACTTGTGGTCAACAAACTTCCAAGGACTGTATCAAGTTTAGGGGGAGGTCAAATTAAAAGAGTTATTAAACATTTCAAAATAATATGTTTTCATACACTATATTTTCAAAATTGTGTCGAAAACATTTGTCTTACAAAATAAAATTATTTTAAAATGTTTTTGTGGCTTATAAAATTTTTTTTTTACCTTGTGAAATAATATTTACTTGGGTTGAAAAATTTTCAGGACACTTAGGAAAATGTCCTTGTAGTTAACAAGGTTTCCTAGGATTGTGTCAGACTGGAAAAGAAATCAAGTCAAGTATTCAAAATAAAATTAATTTGTTTTAATGCATAATTTTCAAAAGTACTTCTATTTTTCAAAGTATAATGTTTTGAAAAGTACTAATACTTGTAAAGGCAATAGTGTTCTAAGTGCATGAAGTTTCTAAAAGATTTGCCTACAAATATAAAATATTTTTTTTTGGAGTTTTGTTGGTGCAGTTTAAAGTTTTTTTTGCTATGCTTTTAAAAGTTATACTAAGTACTTTTATATTTTCAAAACTCATAGGCTCTGATACGTAATTTCTTCTCAAACCTTCTTTCAAAATATATTTCGTTATATATATATATATATCCAGGGGGAGAGTAGAAAAAGTGTGATATTAGAAATTAAATTGTTCCTTAAACGTTTTTTTTGAAAGGTTATCTTAGAAATGGTTTAAAACTTAGGAGAAGAATTTCACATTAAGGGGGAGAGAAAGGAAAGAGAGAAATTATTTTAATCTTTATCTCTTTTTCAAAAAGTGCTTCAAAAGTTTCTAAGTATTTCTAAGTGTTTCAAATTCTTGTTAAGTGCATGTCTTCTCCTAAGTAAATTTTTTTTCAAAAAACTTGTTCAAAAATTTTGCCAAATATTTCCAAGTAAAGTTTTTTGGTGAAAAACTTGTCTAGAAATTTCTTAAAGATCTTGTTTTCCAAAATGCACAAAGTGTTTCCAAACAAATATCTCTAAGTGTGCAAAAAAAATTTTTTGTAAACAAATTGTTTTTGGGAAATTTGCCTTCAAAATTTTGCCTAAGTAAAATTCTTTTTTGTAAAGCCTTGTAAGCAAAACTTCTCAAAATTGTACCCTATTCACCCATGTTTTGTTTTTGATATATGTCAAAGGGGGAGGAAAGGTCAAAGTTAAGTGTTTTAACATAAGAATTCAGGGTTTTAGGGGGAGTATGAGAAATAAAGAATTTTTTTTATACCAATTCTGTTCATACTCCGTTTATACTTCATTGTGCTTTTATCTTCTGTTATTAACTGTTATAGGTTTTTACTTAACTTTGAATTTTGTTGTCATAAATCAAAAAGGGGGAGATTGTTGGTGCAGGAAGCACCATATCGAACCTTGTTTTGATATTGGCAAAGGATTCAAAGTTAAGTCTATTGGTGATCTAACCATGTTACCCAAGTGTGCAGGAAAAGTCCTAGCGAAGGACTGCTAGGCACTGGCGAAGGATTGCCAGGGCAAAAAGCCCTAGCGAAGGACTGCTAGGCACTGGCGAAGGAATGCCAAGATAAAAAGACCTAGCGAAGGACTGCTAGGCGCCAGGCGAAGGACAGCTTGGAACTGAAGCCCTAGCGAAGGAATGCTAGGCACTGGGCGAAGGATAGCTCGGTATCCAAGACCTGGCAAAGGATCGCCAGGCAAAGTCCAACCAACGGAGCGGTTGGCATCAGGTATATTCTCCCGAGAGGAGTAGGTGAGGGCGCGTTCCCCGTCGAGGGAACAGTAGGCGTCGGTTCGACCTAGGGCTCCATTTTGGAGACCAAAGTCAGAACCAAGACAGCTAAGGCTGTATAAACAAATATTTTATTACTTTATTGTGTTTTGGACTAACCCTGGATGCAGGACCAAAGGAAGGAGTGTCTGCAGCTCAAATAGCCTCAAAGGAATGAGGTAGTTGCTGAGTAGGGCGCCCGGAGTGTCCCGGGCACCCCCAAGGTGCATACAAAACAAGTAAAGAGAAAAAGGGTTCGAATAGATGCTGGGTCGGGCGCCCCCGTGCTCCTGGGCGCCCCCGCTGCTCCCGGGCGCCCCCAGCGTCCCGGGCGCCCCCATGCGCATGCCTCGAACCAGAAGCCATCGAAGCCAAGCAGATAACGCTTGACCCGGTCAATCCGGGCGCCCCGAGCGCTCCGGGCACCCCGGTCAAAGCGGATCCAGAGGATAGACGCTGACCGAGACCTTTGCGGATCAAAGGCCACGTGGGGGGCGCCCCCGACGTCCCGGGCGCCCCCAGGCCCTATATAAAGGGCCCTCGACCCCAGGCTTCAAACACCAATTCACTCAACGCTTCTACGCTCTTCCGCTCTCGCGCCTTGCTCCGGAAACCTCCCAACTCGAGCCGACGACGTCCCGCTGCTCTGAAAAAGTCAACCTTCATCGGACATCGGTAAAAAGAAGAGCTTTCTTTTTGTTAAGTTTACTATACTCAATTTGTAAATCAATATTTGTAAACTTTCATTGCGTCTCATATAGAATTGCCCAAAGTAAACGGTCAACGACCGTGGGCCTTGGAGTAGGAGTCGACCTAGGCTCCGAACCAAGTAAAACCACCTGTGTCTGTGTGTGTTTTTAATTTCAATCTTCCGCTACGCATTCTCTTTTTAAATCCGAACGATTTCCGATATTCACCCCCCCTCTATCGGTTCTCTCGATCCAACAGGTAGCACCAGCATTCTTCAACCCAAACGGCATAACGTTGTAACAATAAGTGTCATCCGAGGTGACGAAACTAACCTTTTCTTGATTTTTCCAGGCGAAATGTACTTGGTGATATCCTTGATAAGCATCCAACTAGCATATAAAATCACAACCCGATGTTGAATCAACAATTTGATTTATCCGAGACAAGGGATAGCAGTATTTACGGCATGCTTTATTCAAATCTCAAAAATCGATACACATCCACTATTTACCCCCGGACTTGGGTACGAACACTACATTAGTGAGCAAAGTTGAGAATTGAACCTCTCTGATTTGCCTGACCCGCAATAACTTAGCAACTTCATCTCGAATAATCTGATTTTGCTGTGGTGCAAAATATCTCTATTTCTGCTTGACCTGACGAAACTCAGGCAGTGTATTCAAATGGTGAGTCATCAGAGTTGCGATCTTGGTGATCACATCCTTCTGGTACGGGTGAATTTCCATCTCCTCGTGCTTCTCCGACCTTCTTTCTTCTTTAGCCTCTGTTGGAACCCGGATGGCTAGAGAGGGGGGGGTGAATATAGCCAAACACTTTGACCTTTGGCACTTATCAGATTTCTGCACTCAACCTTATCAGTAGCACAACGGAAGAATCAATGGAAACAAAGCAGTGCAGTAAACAAAAACAGAAAACAAAGGCAAACAAACACAACTAGCAAGATCGCTAACAAGGAGGGTTTACAAGGTTCGGGGATAACTTGCCCCTACTCCTTGGCGTGCCCTTAAGGTGGGCGATCCCTTGATCGTCAGCAGATCAAGCCCCGGTTATCACCGGATAGGAAGCAACCTCCTTCTCGGTGGAGAAACCTCTCTACAGCGTTTCAATCACAGATATATGTTTAAGCACAATGAAACAACAAGAAAGATCTTACTTAGCACTTAGCACAGACAAGAACACAGCAAGCTCCCTCAGAGCTCCACCCAGCGCCAGCTACCACTGAGCCCTCCCTGGACTTCCTGAGCTCCCCTCAGCCAAGCTCAAGTCAGCAGCTCCAGTCTGCAGCTCCAGCCGTTGCAACCTGAGATGGAAAACGGACAAACCTGCTCCAAGGAAAGCCTCCATTGACTTCTCCTTGAGTGTTTGAATCCTTCCCTGTCACCTGCAGCTTGATCAGAGTATTAGAACAGCATATCACTCAGTAAATCAAGAATCAGAAGTTAAGCGCAGAGAATTTGAATTAAAGTGATCGGTCACCGGACCGATCAGAGAGCCTACTGATCGGTCACCAGACCGATCGAGCTGGGTCCAGACCGATCAGGCTCCGTCCTGATCGATCCCCAACGCTTAATTAGAAATCGCGATTTCTTTGGGACTCTCCTGGATCGATCACCAGACCGATCCCAGGTTGTGGATCGATCACCCGACCGATCCACCCCTTTATCGGGCAATTTCTGAGCGTCGCAGTCCAGACCTCCTGATCGTTCACCGAACCGATCAGGAAGCCTCCTGATCGGTCACCAGACCGATCAGGTCGTGACCAGACCGATCAGGCTCCGTCCTGATCGATCATAGGGAGGAACCTGCGACGCTGGATCATTCTCCAGAACGATCTACACAGTGATCCTGATCGGTCACCAGACCGATCAGGAGCAGTTCAGCACGGGAACTCAACCTCACTGTTTGCTCCCTGATCGATCACCAGACCGATCAGGAGCAAAGCAATGGGTGAAACGCATACTCCCTGATCGGTCACCAGACCGATCAGTCATCGCTGGATCGGTCACCAGACCGATCCACGAAGGAGTACCGTTCCAACTCCCTGATCAGTCACCAGACCGATCCAGGGGCTCCAACCTAGCCCTCCAAGCTAGGGTTTCATCCACCTTAGCCCTCCAAGCTAAGGTTTTTTCACCTAACCCTCCAAGTTAGGAATTTGCACCTAACCCTCCAAGTTAGGACTTTTCACCTAGCCCTCCAAGCTAGGACTTTTCACCCAACTCTTCCGGATTAGGACTTTCCAAACCTAGCCCTCCAAGCTAGGACCTGACCCTCCAAGCCAGGACTTTTTCACCTAACTCTCCAAGATGGGAATTTTCACCTAACCCTCCAAGTTAGGACTTTTCACCTATCCCTCTAAGCTAGGACTTTTCACCCACCTCTTCCAAATTAGGACTTTTCACACACCTAGCCCTCCAAGCTAGGATTTTCAACACCTAGCCCTCCAAGCTAGGATTTTCCATACCATGCCTGATCCCCGACCAGGACTTAATCATAATCATCATAATCAACCTAAACTAAAATCGATGTCAACACCAAAACAACAATCAGGGTCAGACTGCATCAACAATCTCCCCCTTTTTGTTGTTTGACAATCCGATTTTAAGTTTAGAGATTCTCAATCAATTTCTCAACTTCCAGAATCATAGGGGAATCAAGATCCTCCCCCTACAATATAATCATCCTAAACTTAACCAACCAACAATCTCCCCCTTTGTCGAACACCGAAAAGGGGTCTAGAATGACTGTTAAGTTTAAACTATACTCCCCCTCAACCCTAGGGGTATCCCAAAATAACAAAGATTTGATTGATTTTTGATAAGCATATGAATACATATGACAAACAGATATAGGCATGGCAAAACAAGCATATGTATCATATGAGCATGGCATCATAAGCATGAACATAGGTATTAAATATGCAAATAGTGCAGCATAGCATCAACAATAAGCATACATAAGTAAAATAGACATGCAAGGCAAATTCAGAAAAATCAAAGCATAAACCATCCGGAGAAATAACAAGATGCAAGACATATGCATCAAAGTCAAAATACGTGTGGCACAAGGCCACAACAGATAAGTCATGGGGCATACAGCCCAAAAGTCACACAGCTAAACAGTCAAATACACTGATCACCAGGAGAGGCAACGGACATCCAAACTTAACCGTCAGCGGGGGGGGGGGGGGGGGGGGGTCGTCATCGCGCATGAGATCATCCATCGTGGCATCAGCAGACTCTGGTGCAGCACTGCCTGAAGGAGCATCCCCTGGAAATGTATAGCGGCGCCACTCTGCGTACCAAGTCTGCTGCAATGCTTGGACCCCAGAGACAGTAGACTCTACGCCGGTCAATCGGCGATCAAAGGAACGAAAATCCGAGCGGGACTCCTCTCGATGGAGCTCCCTCAAATAAATATCCTCCTGGAGGATCCGATTCAGCTCGGAGATCTGTCATCGTAGATCTGGGTCAGGCTCATAGTCGTACTCAGCGTCAGCAGCAGGAGCCTCATGAGGTGCAGCAGCCTCGGGTGGTGCCTGAAAATGTGGTGCTCCGCCAGGTAGGACACCGAGTCCTCTCCCATCCTTCCAAACAAGGGCCCCATCGCGCTCACGAATAATAATGCCATATTTCGCAAAAGCCTGCCGACCGAGCCGACAATCCTGTTTGACCATGGGCACGGTCCTGCCTTTGGTGACATCAACACCAACTGACATAAGCCAATCAGTGATGACATTACCAAATGGCATGTAGACCGTGTGACAGCTCGGCTCTCGATAGAATAGGATAGACTGGAAGATGCTCTCCATGATATCGAAGTCCGTCCGGCGGTGGATGCCGTAGAGCATAAGGCAATGGTAGGGTCGGATCTCGGTCAAAGGCTTTGAGGTGATGGGCAAGATGCAATTTGTGATTATCTTGAAAAGGATGTAGTCAACTGGAGCAAGTCGTAGGGCTGCAAAAGTTGGAAAATCAGGACCCAACTCATCAAGCCCGGCAGAGCGAGGATGACCAAAGAAATGCTGATAGATGGAGTCGGGGGTAACATCTGAGAAAGGTGCCAATAAAGGATCAGGAAGCACAGGGTAGATTGAATACAGATTCGGTGATCGTCGACCACCCAAATACTCTGCCAAGATCTCGTAAGAAAAATCAAGGTTCCTCTTGGTGACTCGAGTGGTGAACTCGAAGCCTCCTTGAGGTCCCTGCTGAAGATTGTTATAGAACTCTGAGACTAGGTCGTAATTGATGGTCCGTTCCAAGGAAAGAAGGAAGCCCAGGTTGTAAAACATGACTATCTCCATGACCGACGGACAATGTTCAGTCAGAAAAGGGATATCAATGGATCGGCAGGATAGTAATTTGAAGGTCCTCGATTGGAATGTCTGTTCACAGGCCGCATTTGGAAACCGGGAGCTTGAAGAAGGCTGTGGCCTTCTGGAAGGTGCAGATGAAGAAGGAGTTTTCCCCCTCGAACTGCTCTCAACAGCTTCCTTGCCCTTGGAAGATTTTCTAAAGAATTGAATTGATTGAATTGATCATACACATAGTTTGAATCAATTGGGCAATGTTGACACGAACATATGTTGAATCAATAATTCAAGAGTTGATCATATAAAGAGTAATCATAAGGTAGACATTAGATCAAAAAAGAAGGACAATAATGATGTGAAGGATAGATTTGAACATAATCATATGGTGAAGCATGGATAGAAAGGTCATGGCCAACACAAGAAAATCACGACACAACACAAAACATGATTATCGTTAAAGCATAATCTATGAACTGATTTGAAGGGAAAACTGAGACAAAACTTACTTAGGTGCCATTGGTGAGGTTCTTGAAATATGAAAGGAAGAAAGGCTTGCGCAGGAGAAACCTTCGGCGCAAGAGAGATCGCAAAGCCCCTCAGCAAGAGAGAACGTCGCAGGACGCAGGAAGAAGACAGAGCTCGGAAGAACCTTCTTAGAACCGCACGCGCACACTCACGAGAGGAAGACGAAGGCACTGGGGAAGCTCTCGCACGAAGTGAAGGTCGCGCAAGTGGGAGGTTTCGGCGCTAGGGTTCGGCAATGAAAGGTTTCTAAGGAATTAATCGGTTGGTGGATCGGTCCACCAACCACAATTTAATGCATTTGAACGGATCACCGTTCGATCTGATAGCGCCCGGACCGATCAGGCTTTAGCCTGATCAAACTGACATGGGCCTGATCAGTCGGGTGACCGATCAGGCGCTCTCCTGATCGATCGACTGATCGATCAGGACACGAACAGTAGGGTTCGGAAGGAAACCTGTGAGCCCCCTGATCGGTCTGTGGACCGATCACCATAGGGTGCCAGATCAGTCTGGGGACCGATCCAGGCTAGCTCAGTAAGTTTGGTCAAGATTTCGTAAAGTCACTGCTGCCCCTTCGATCGGTCTGTGGACCGATCGTTACAGGATGGAGCCAGAATGGTCCGGGGACCAATCAGCCCTACTCCTGATCGGTCCAGTGACCGATCAGGGTTCCTAAAACTTTCAGATACGATCTGAAACTTTTAGTTTCAGATTGTTACATGATTTCCAAAGGGATTTGGTGAAGGATATCGATCTTGGAAGCCGTCCCTCGTCTATAATTGATCCCCAATCAAGGATCAAAGGTCCGTAGTGTTGGTGCAAGTTGCATCAATGATGTTCTCCTTTATGTGTTTTAATGTTTGACAATGTACTTAAGTCAGTAATATGTTGAACAGACAAAGGGGAGCGAAGGAGAAAGTAACCTAAGCCTGAGAAAAGTCCTAGTTAAGCTAGGCATGGAAACCCTAAGACCTAGCGAAGGGCTGCTAGGCTCTGGCGAAGGGCTGCCAGAACGAAAAAGACCTAGCGAAGGGCTGCTAGGCTCTGGCGAAGGGTTGCCAGAAAGAAAAGACCTAGCGAAGGGCTGCTAGACACCTGACAAAGGGCTGTCAGGAAAATAAGTCCTAGCGAAGGGCTGCTAGGCACCTGACGAAGGGTTGTCAGGGGAACAAGTCCTAGCGAAGGGCTGCTGGGCACCTGACGAAGGGCTGTCAGGGAAACAAGACCTAGCGAAGGGCTGCTAGGCACCAAGCGAAGGGATGCTTGGTATCCAAGACCTAGCGAAGGGCGGCTAGGCAAAAGTCCACCCGAAGGACCGGGTGGCAACCGTCTCCTGAAAGGAGTAGGTGAAAGGCGCTTTCTCGGGGGTAAGAGTTTGCGTCGGTTCGACCTAGGATTGCATCCCAATCCGAAGTCCGAACCAAGTTCGTAAGATTAATATTTCATGTATACTTGCTTTGCATATATATATCTTGCAGGTACCAAGAGAAGAAGACAAAGCAAGCAAATGAAGAAGGCTGAAAACTGGCTGCCAGGGGGCCCCCAGTGTTGGGGGCGCCCCCAGCAGCCAGGGCGCCCCCACAGGGGGGCGCCCCCATGCAGCCAGGGCGCCCCCAGCAAGGGGGGCGCCCCCAGGCAGTAGTAAATGGCAGTTTTCGTGAAGCAGGGTGACAGGTGTCAACCGGGGCGCCCGGAGCGTCCGGGGCGCCCTGATTAGTAGCTGTTTTGCTGTTTCGAAGCCAGAACACAGGATAAGCCTCCAAGGAGGCGCCCTGAGCGTCTGGGGCGCCCTGGTTAAAGATCTTATCCCCTACGGCGAGGTAGGAGCAAGGATGAGGTTTGACCGATTCTTCCGGGGCGCCCCCGTCGACCAGGGCGCCCCCAGGAGGGCTATAAAAGGGGCTTCGACCCCTCTTCTTCCAACACACTTTCCAACTTCGAATCTGTTCATTCCGACTGACGACAACGCGCTAAAGACGAGGTTCTGCGACCGGGAGGCTCTAGGAGGAAGTGCGCGGCACTTCGGAGGTCCAGATCGGCCGAACTTCACACTTTGTGTTTGGTTTGCAATTAATTACAGTATTTATTTTTCTATATTATTGCTTGTAATATTGCACTGTAAGTCGGGTTTCTCCGCCTCCGGAAATTCCGGAAAGGAGACTATTAGTGGACTCAACGCCGAGTACATAGGCCTTGGACGTACTGACCCTGGGGGGTTGGGAACCAAGTAAATAAACCTGTCGTGTCCCCTGTTTTGCTTTCTTTTATTTTATTTTTATGTTTTCGCTGCACTAACGCTCTGAGTCCAGAAGTCTTACGAAAGATTTACGAAAGTTTTCACGATCGATATTCACCCCCCCTCTATCGACGGCACCGGTCCTACAAGTGGTATCAGAGCCGAGCCGCTCTTCACCGGACTAACCGCCGACGGAGCAACGACGCCAGGAGTTGAGGGGGAGCCCAGGGGTGAATCAGGTACAATTTTTTTTAATGTCTAAATTGCATATTATTTGTTTCACGTGCAGGGAGAGAGGGCACTATAAAAATCAGTGCCCTACTCGTAAGACTCGGTCTACACCACCGGCGGCAAAGGAGGTACCAGCGCCAGGAGTCCGGAAGAACAAGGAACATGTACAATGCTTCAAATGCGAGAAGTACGGACACTACAAAAACAAGTGTCCGGCGAAGGTACGGAAAATTTATGTTCCGAAAATTTTTCCTGCAATATTTTGTGATAATTTAGTTAATTTTTCTGATAAATTAGAATTACTGCATAATAAAATTAGCCTCTTGCATGATAAGCTAGAAAATAAAGATATGACTAAAATATCAGAAATTAATTGTTTAATTCAAAATATAAATTCAGAAATTAATAAAATTAATTCTGATAATTATTCTGATAATAATTTTGATAAAATCAATTCTGATAATATTACTGACAATTTTAATTCAGAAAAAGTTAATCCTAAGGATAACTCCGAATTTGAATTTGAAAACCTTAAGGATAATTCTGAGGATAAACATGATTTTATTGAAAATTATTCTGAGGATAAACATGATTTTATTGAAAACTATTCTGAGGATAAAAATAATTTTATTCTTGATAATAATTTAATTATTGATAATCCGGAAGACAACTATAAAACCTTATCTAGTGGCCCATTTTACTCCACACACTTTGAGGATATTGAGGAGGAAATGGAATTTTCTAAGATTAGGGCCATAATTAATGAAAATTACAAAGGATCAAATAAATCAAAATTAATAGAAAAATTCGGAAAGAAAAATAAAAACGAAGAAGAAATTTTCGAAATAATGAAAATGATGAATTTAAACCCACAACTGTTAATTAAACCTTAGTTAAAAATCTTAATTAATTCAGTTAAATCAATTAAATCTTAATTAATTCAATTAAATCTTAATTAATTCAATTAAATCTTAATTAAATCAATTAAATCTTAATTAATTCTAATAAATCTTAATTAATTCAATTAAACTAATCAATTCAATTAAACTTTAATTAATCTAATTAACTTCAATTAAATCAATTTAATTCAATTAAACTTCAATTAAATCAATTTAATTCAATTACACTTCAATTAAATCAATTAAATTCAATTAAATTCAAATAATTCGAATTAATCCAATTAAATCAATTAAATTCAATTAAATTCAAATAATTCAAATTAATCCACTTAAATCAATTAAATTCAATTAAATTCAAATAATTCGAATTAATCCACTTAAATTCAATTAAATTCAATTAAATTCAAATAATTCAAATTAATCCACTTAAAATTCAATTAAATTCAAATTAATTCAATTAATTCACCTTAATTCAAATTAATTCAATAAATTCACTTTAATTCAATTAATTCAAATTAATTCACTTTTCAATTAAATTCAAATTAACTCAACTTTAATTCAATTAAATTCAAATTAACTCAATTTTAATTCAACTAAATCCAATCTTAAATCACTTAAACCTGAACCAAACTAAAACCTTACCCAAACCGCAACAATTAATTCAATAAAATCAAATATGTCAAAGTGGGTTGACATATTCGCAGGTTCACACGATATGTATCAAATCGAGAATTTGATACATTCTTAGAAACAAAAATAAAATGTCTTGACTTGTTTGACTCATGCATAATTGTCATGCCATGCATTTGCTATTTTCCTTTAAAATATATGACATGTCATTCATATTTAATTTTTATGCATAATTTAGAAAGGTCATAAGAAAAAGATAATTGAAATTTGACAACATAGTATTGGGAGGAGGTGAGATGATAGTACGTTGGGGAAACCAACTCTAATAAGATCAAGTCTACTTGGTCTCTTTAGACTGGTGAAACCAGCCGAAGCTACCGATCCAAGACCCAAGCTAGTTAGACCAGAAAATGACCTAATTTAATTTGAAAATGAAATTTCATTAAAAGGCTTTGTCAAGGAAAGAGTTGATGATCCCATAAGGCTACGGCCAAAGAAGGCTTAGTGCCTCGCCAAGACCTGGAAGTCAATTTCTGAAATTCAAATTCGAATTATCTTTTGTCAAATTCGAATCTAACACAAATTTCAATTAAATCTTAGATTTAATAATGAAAAATGATTCAAGCATCTCACAATACACCTATAAGGCAATCATGCTTGTTGTATTGATACATCTAAAATGGGTGAGATGTTAAGGACTAATGAATTGAAAAATATTTTTCAAAATTGTTTTTCAAAATTGTTAGAATATTTTCCTAAAAATATATTTCTCAAAATAGAGCTTTAACATAATAATGTTTTTATGGAATTCATGCTTGTCTGATTGATTATATATATTACACATTTTTCAAAAAAGTATATTGTTTTCAAAAATTGATTGACTCACGCAATTAGACACAAGCCTCTTAGGACAGCACTAAAGTTCCTTAGGGCACTTAGATAGAGTCAAACGGCATTGATGCAGGGGGAGTGCTTTTCATATTTTTCAAACTGCACTTTAAAAACATTACTATTATTTGAAAATATCTTTTCGAAAATCATGCTTTAATCATTATCACTTGTGGCTTTTCGAAAAAGATTTTACCTATTGCAAAAATCAAATGTTTACCTGTTCTTTTGATTCTGATAAACCCTAAAGACACAGAGGAAGGTCCACTTCTGGTATCAGAAAAAGGACTCCTAGGATGTGTCAGATTTACGGGGAGTCTGAGTCAAATTTTTTCAAGTCTTAAACTATTTTTTTATTATTAGAAAATTCCTTTGATTTGAATCAAACCTTAAGACTCAAAGGAAGAGTACTTGTGGTCAACAAGCTTCCCAGGACTGAGTCAAGTTTAGGGGGAGGTCAAATTAAAAGAATTATTCAATTACATGCTTTTAAAATACTAAAAATCTATGTTTTTCAAAATACCACTTGTTAAAATTTGTGTGACTTATGAAATGATTTTGAAATAATAGTTACTTAGGTTGGAAAATTCCCAGGACACTTAGGAAATGTCCTTGTGGTCAACAAGGTTTCCTAGGATAGTGTCAGACTGGAAAATAGACCAAGTTAAGTAAAATATTAGATCTTCAAAATTCACACAGTTTTTCAGCACATACTTTGTGAAATATTATCATTTTTCTTAAAAATTTATAATAATATTTACTTGTTTGAAAACTTTCCAGGACACTTAGGAAATGCCCTTGTGGTCAACAAGGTTTCCTAGGATGGTGTCAGACTGGAAAAGAAACTCAATCAAGTAAAATATTTTCAAAAAAAAAAGTACTTATGTCTTTCAAAACCAATATTCTTAATTTAAAAAAAAAATATTTTTCAAATGTATTGTTAAGTACTTAATTTCTCAAAAAATATACTTATATTTTTTCAAAAAGGGATTTAAATAATCTTTTAAAAGTACTTGCACTCCTTACAAATCATCTTTTCAAAGTACTTATATTTTAAACCTAGAGCATTTTTCAAATTTATGCAATTTTTTTAAAAACAAAATTGCACTAAGTATTTTCAAAACAAAAATTCAAAGTTTTTTATTGTTGATGCAAGTTTTTTTTTGATGCATGACAAAGGGGGAGAGAGTGCTTAAGTTAGAATTCTTTTTCAGTTAGAAATTTTTTACTCTCCCAAAACCTATACCTTTTAGTTTTTTTATCCCAAGGATAGTAATTTAGCCCCTTAAACCAATCTAACTTAAGTTATTGTCAAACATCAAAAAGGGGGAGATTGTTGGTGCAAGTTGCATCAATGATGTTCTCCTTTATGTGTTTTAATGTTTGACAATGTACTTAAGTCAGTAATATGTTGAACAGACAAAGGGGAGCGAAGGAGAAAGTAACCTAAGCCTGAGAAAAGTCCTAGTTAAGCTAGGCATGGAAACCCTAAGACCTAGCGAAGGGCTGCTAGGCTCTGGCGAAGGGCTGCCAGAACGAAAAAGACCTAGCGAAGGGCTGCTAGGCTCTGGCGAAGGGTTGCCAGAAAGAAAAGACCTAGCGAAGGGCTGCTAGACACCTGACAAGGGCTGTCAGGAAAATAAGTCCTAGCGAAGGGCTGCTAGGCACCTGACGAAGGTTGTCAGGGGAACAAGTCCTAGCGAAGGGCTGCTGGGCACCTGACGAAGGGCTGTCAGGGAAACAAGACCTAGCGAAGGGCTGCTAGGCACCAAGCGAAGGGATGCTTGGTATCCAAGACCTAGCGAAGGGCGGCTAGGCAAAAGTCCACCCGAAGGACCGGGTGGCAACCGTCTCCTGAAAGGAGTAGGTGAAAGGCGCTTTCTCGGGGGTAAGAGTTTGCGTCGGTTCGACCTAGGATTGCGTCCCAATCCGAAGTCCGAACCAAGTTCGTAAGATTAATATTTCATGTATACTTGCTTTGCATATATATATCTTGCAGGTACCAAGAGAAGAAGACAAAGCAAGCAAATGAAGAAGGCTGAAAACTGGCTGCCAGGGGGCCCCCAGTGTTGGGGGCGCCCCCAGCAGCCAGGGCGCCCCCATGCAGCCAGGGCGCCCCCAGCAAGGGGGGCGCCCCCAGGCAGTAGTAAATGGCAGTTTTCGTGAAGCAGGGTGACAGGTGTCAACCGGGGCGCCCGGAGCGTCCGGGGCGCCCTGATTAGTAGCTGTTTTGCTGTTTCGAAGCCAGAACACAGGATAAGCGTCCAAGGGGGCGCCCGAGCATCCGGGGCGCCCTGGTCAAAGATCTTATCCCTACGGCGAGGTAGGAGCAAGGATGAGGTTGACCGATTCTTCCGGGCGCCCCCGTCGACCAGGGCGCCCCCAGGAGGCTATAAAAGGGGCTTCGACCCCTCTTCTTCCAACACACTTTCCAACTTCGAATCTGTTCATTCCGACTGACGACAACGCGCTAAAGACGAGGTTCTGCGACCGGGAGGCTCCAGGAGGAAGTGCGCGGCACTTCGGAGGTCCAGATCGGCCGAACTTCACACTTTGTGTTTGGTTTGCAATTAATTACAGTATTTATTTTCTATATTATTGCTTGTAATATTGCACTGTAAGTCGGGTTTCTCCGCCTCCGGAAATTCCGGAAAGGAGACTATTAGTGGACTCAACGCCGAGTACATAGCCTTGGACGTACTGACCCTGGGGGGTTGGGAACCAAGTAAATAAACCTGCCGTGTCCCCTGTTTTGCTTTCTTTTATTTTATTTTTATGTTTCCGCTGCACTAACGCTCTGAGTCCAGAAGTCTTACGAAAGATTTACGAAAGTTTTCACGATCGATATTCACCCCCCCCTCTATCGACCACCGGTCCTTACANGGGGGCGCCCCCGTCGACCAGGGCGCCCCTAGGAGGCCTATATAAAAGGGGCTTCGACCCCTCTGCTTTCAACACACTTTCCAACATCGAATCTGTTCATTCCGACTGACGACAACGCGCTAAAGACGAGGTTCTGCGACCGGGAGGCTCCAGGAGGAAGTGCGCGGCACTTCGGAGGTCCAAATCGGCCGAGATTCACACTTTGTGTTTTGGTTTGCAATTAATTACAGTATTTATTTTTCCATATTATTGCTTGTAATATTGCACTGTAAGTCGGGTTTCTCCGCCTCCGGAAATTCTGGAAAGGAGACTATTAGTGGACTCAACGCGAGTACATAGGCCTTGGACGTACTGACCCTGGGGGGTTGGGAACCAAGTAAATAAACCTGCCGTGTCCCCTGTTTTGCTTTCTTTTATTTTATTTTTATGTTTCCGCTGCACTAACGCTCTGAGTCCAGAAGTCTTACGAAAGATTTACGAAAGATTTCACGATCGATATTCACCCCCCCTCTATCGACGGCACCGATCCAACAAGTGGTATCAGAGCCGAGCCGCTCTTCACCGGACTAACCGCCGACGGAGCAACGACGCCAGGAGTTGAGGGGGAGCCCAGGGGTGAATCATGTACAATTTTTTTAATGTCTAATTTTAAATTGCATATTATTTGTTTCACGTGCAGGGAAAGAGGGCACTATAAAAATCAGTGCCCTACTCGTAAGACTCGGTCTACACCACCGGCGGCGAAGGAGGGACCAGCGCCAGGAGTCAGGAAGAACAAGGAACATGTACAATGCTTCAAATGCGAGAAGTACGGACACTACAAAAACAAGTGTCCGGCGAAGGTACAGAAAATTTATGTTCCAAAATTTTTTCCTGCAATATTTTGTGATAATTTAGTTAATTTTACTGATAAATTAGAATTACTGCATAATAAAATTAGCCTCTTGCATGATAAGTTAGAAAATAAAGATATGACTAAAATATCAGAAATTAATTGTTTAATTCAAAATATAAATTCAGAAATTAATAAAATTAATTTTGATAATTATTCTGATAATAATTCTGATAAAATCAATTCTGATAATATTACTGACAATTTTAATTCAGAAAAAGTTAATCCTAAGGATAACTCCGAATTTGAATTTGAAAACCTTAAGGATAATTCTGAGGATAAACATGATTTTATTGAAAATTATTCTGAGGATAAACATGATTTAATTGAAAATTATTCTGAGGATAAAAATGATTTTATTCTTGATAATAATTTAATTATAGATAATCCTAAAGACTACTATAAAACCTTAACTAGTGGCCCATTTTACTCCACACACTTTGAGGATATTGATTTTGAGGAGAAAATGGAATTTTCTAAGATTAGGGCCATAATTAATGAAAATTACAAAGGATCAAATAAATCAAAATTAATAGAAAAATTCGGAAAGAAAAATAAAAACGAAGAAGAAATTTTCGAAATAATGAAAATGATGAATTTAAACCCACAACTGTTAATTAAACCTTAATTAATCAAATTAATTCAATTAAATCTTAATTAATCAAATTAATTCAATTAAATCTTAATTAATCAAATTAATTCAGTTAAATCTTAATTAATTCAATTAAATCTTAATTAATTCAAATAAATCTTAATTAATTCAATTAAATCTTAATTAATTCAAATAAATCTTAATTAATTCAATTAAACTAATCAATTCAATTTAAACTTCAATTAAATCAATTTAATTCAATTAAACTTCAATTAAATCAACAAATAATTCGAATTAATCCACTTAAAATCAATTAAATTCGATTAAATTCGATTTAATCCACTTAAATTAAATTCAATTAAATTCAAATAATTCGAATTAATCCACTTAAATTCAATTAAATTCAATTAAATTCAAATAATTCGAATTAATCCACTTAAATTCAATTAAATTCAATTAAATTCAAATAATTCAAATTAATCCACTTAAATTCAATTAAATTCAAATTAATTCAATTAGTTCACCTTAATTCAAATTAATTCAATAAATTCACTTTAATTCAATTAATTCAAATTAATTCACTTTTCAATTAAATTCAAATTAACTCAACTTTAATTCAATTAAATTCAAATTAACTCAATTTTAATTCAACTAAATCCAATCTTAAATCACTTAAACCTCAACCAAACTAAAACCTTACCCAAACCGCAACAATTAATTCAATAAAATCAAATATGTCAAAGTGGGTTGACATATTCGCAGGTTCACACGATATGTATCAAATCGAGAATTTGATACATTCTTAGAAACAAAAATAAAATGTCTTGACTTGTTTGACTCATGCATAATTGTGATGCCATGCATTTGCTATTTTCCTTTAAAATATATGACATGTCATTCATATTTAATTTTTATGCATAATTTAGAAAGGTCATAAGAAAAAGATAATTGAAATTTGGCAACATAGTATTGGGAGGAGGTGAGATGATAGTACGTTGGGGAAACCAACTCTAATAAGATCAAGTCTACTTGGTCTCTTTAGACTGGTGAAACTAGCCGAAGCTACCGATCCAAGACCCAAGCTAGTTAGACCAGAAAATGACCTAATTTAATTTGAAAATGAAATTTCATTAAAAGGCTTTGTCAAGGAAAGGGTGGATGATCCCATAAGGCTACGGCCAAAGAAGGCCTAGTGCCTCGCCAAGACCTGGAAGCCAATTTCTGAAATTCAAATTCAAATTATCTTTTGTCAAATTCGAATCTAACACAAATTTCAATTAAATCTTAGATTTAATAATGGAAAATGATTCAAGCATCTCACAATACACCTATAAGGCAATCATGCTTGTTGTATTTATACATCTAAAATGGGTGAGATGTTAAGGACTAATGAATTGAAAAATATTTTTCAAAATTATTTTTCAAAATTGTTAGAATATTTTCCTAAAAATATATTTTTCAAAATAGAGCTTTAACATAATAATGTTTTTATGGAATTCATGCTTGTCTGATTGATTATATATATTACACATTTTTCAAAAAGGTATATTGTTTTCAAAAATTGATTGACTCACGCAATTAGACACAAGCCTCTTAGGACAATACTAAAGTTCCTTAGGGCACTTAGATAGAGTCAAACGGCATTGATGCAGGGGGAGTGCTTTTCATAATTTTTAAACTGTATTTTAAAAACATTACTATTATTTGAAAATATCTTTTCGAAAATCATGCTTTAATCGTTATCACTTGTGGCTTTTCGAAAAAGATTTTACCTATTGCAAAAATCAAATGTTTACCTGTTCTTTTGATTCTGATAAACCCTAAAGACACAAAGGAAGGTCCACTTCATAATCTAAAAAGGACTCCTAGGATGTGTCAGATTTAGGGGGAGTCTGAGTCAAATTTTAGTCTTAAACTATTTTTTATTATTAGAAAATTCCTTTGATTTGAATCAAACCTTAAGACTCAAAGGAAGAGTACTTGTGGTCAACAAGCTTCCCAGGACTGAGTCAAGTTTAGGGGGAGGTCAAATTAAAAGAATTATTCAATTACATGCTTTTAAAATACTAAAAATCTATGTTTTTCAAAATACCACTTGTTAAAATTTGTGTGACTTATGAAATGATTTTGAAATAATAGTTATTTAGGTTGGAAAATTCCCAGGACACTTAGGAAATGTCCTTGTGGTTAACAAGGTTTTCTAGGATAGTGTCAGACTGGAAAATAGACCAAGTTAAGTAAAATATTAGATCTTCAAAATTCACACAGTTTTTCAGCACATACTTTGTGAAATATTATCATTTTTCTTAAAAATTTATAATAATATTTACTTGTTTGAAAACTTTCCAGGACACTTAGGAAATGCCCTTGTGGTCAACAAGGATTCCTAGGATGGTGTCAGACTGGAAAAGAAACTCAATCAAGTAAAATATTTTCAAAAAAAAGGGTACTTATGTCTTTCAAAACCAATATTCTTAATTTTGAAAAAAAAAATATATTTTCAAATGTATTGTTAAGTACTTAATTTCTCAAAAAATATACTTATATTTTTTCAAAAAGGGATTTAAATAATCTTTTAAAAGTACTTGCACTCCTTACAAATCATCTTTTCAAAGTACTTATATTTTAAACCTAGAGCATTTTTCAAATTTATGCAATTTTTTTAAAAACAAAATTGCACTAAGTATTTTCAAAACAAAAATTCAAAGTTTTTTATTGTTGATGCAAGTTTTTTTTTGATGCATGACAAAGGGGGAGAGAGTGCTTAAGTTAGAATTTTTTTTTTCAGTTAGAAAATTTTTTACTCTCCCAAAACCTATACCTTTTAGTTTTTCTATCCCAAGGATAGTAATTTAGCCCCTTAAACCAATCTAACTTAAGTTATTGTCAAACATCAAAAAGGGGGAGATTGTTGGTGCAAGTTGCATCAATGATGTTCTCCTTTATGTGTTTTAATGTTTGACAATGTACTTAAGTCAGTAATATGTTGAACAGACATAGGGGAGCGAAGGAGAAGTAACCTAAGCCTGAGAAAAGTCCTAGTTAAGCTAGGCATGGAAACCCTAAGACCTAGCGAAGGGCTGCTAGGCTCTGGCGAAGAGCTGCCAGAACGAAAAAGACCTAGCGAAGGGCTGCTAGGCTCTGGCGAAGGGTTTCCTGAAAGAAAAGACCTAGCGAAGGGCTGCTAGGCACCTGACGAAGGGCTGTCAGGAAAATAAGTCCTAGCGAAGGGCTGCTAGGCACTGGCGAAGGACTGCCAGAAGAAAAGACCTAGCGAAGGACTGCTAGGCTGGCGAAGGACTACCAGAAGAAAAGACCTAGCGAAGGGCAGCTAGGCATCAAGCGAAGGGCAGCTTGGTAACTCAAGACCTGGCGAAGGACTGCCGGGCAAAAGTCCAACTGGAGGATCCGGTTGGCACCAGGTAAACTCTCCCGAGAGGAGTAGGTGAGGACGCGTTCCCCTTGAGGGATCATTAGGCGTCGGTTCGACCTAGGGCTCCATTTTGGAGACCAAAGTCAGAACCAAGACAGCTAAGGCTGTATAAAATAATAATATTATTGTTATTTGGACTAACCCTGGATGCAGGATCGAAGGACTGAGTATCTGCAGCTCAGAGAGCCTCAAAGGAGTGAGGCAGAAGCTGAGCAGGGCGCCCCGGACGACCAGGGCGCCCCCAAGGTCAACCCAAGTCTCTAACAACCTCGACGCGCTTCAACCCGCTTGTCGCGGGCGCCCCGCGTGTCTCGGGCGCCCCCATTGCCAGCTGCCGAAGCGCATCTCTGCGAAGCTGAGGAGATGAGGCCTTTTGACCGGTCAATGCGGGCGCCCCGAGTCCTCCGGGCGCCCCGGTCAAACCAGATCCCGAGGATAAGGGGATCAGACGGTGACCGAGCTACAGCCGGATCAGCTGCCACGTGGGGGGCGCCCCCGTCGACCAGGGCGCCCCTAGGCCCTATATAAAAGGGGCTTCGACCCCTCTGCATCCAACACACTTTCCAACTTCGAATCTGTTCATTCCGACTGACGACAATGCGCTAAAGACGAGGTTCTGCGACCGGGAGGCTCCAGGAGGAATTGCGCGGCACTTCGGAGGTCCAGATCGGCCGAGCTTCACACTTTGTGTTTTGGTTTGCAATTAATTACAGTATTTATTTTTCCATATTATTGCTTGTAATATTGCACTGTAAGTCGGGTTTCTCCGCCTTCGGAAATTCCAGAAAGGAGACTATTAGTGGACTCAACGTCGAGTACATAGGCCTTGGACGTACTGACCCTAGGGGGTTGGGAACCAAGTAAATAAACCTGCCGTGTCCCCTGTTTTGCTTTCTTTTATTTTATTTTTATGTTTCCGCTGCACTAACGCTCTGAGTCCAGAAGTCTTATGAAAGATTTACGAAAGATTTCACGATCGATATTCACCCCCCCTCTATCGACGGCACCGGTCCAACATATCGTTGGATTGTTACTCGAAGCCTTTGGCCAGAGCATCACATGTTCCGAGTATGAATCTCTAAGAAACATGAGAGTAATTAGAATTCGTTAGACGAGAAAGACATTACTTGGGATAGGTGTGATGTAGTCAGCCTAGTGGGGACTGACACAAATAGACCGTGTCCTGAACAAAGTGGGTATAAGATGGTGAAGGGAATACGGCACGATTCATTAAAGCTGCTGAAGGGTTTCAGAATTATTTCTGAGGTCAACCGTTGATCTTTCGATTAATTGGGCATCATAATGTACTACTAGGTGCCACTCATGATCGTTCTATAATTGGTTGATTATAGACGGCCAACATAAATCGAAAGTCTATTTAGTCACACGCACTACGAGTGATCCCGAGGGATTTAAAACGAGTTGAAAATTGTATTTTCCGATCAAGAGAGATAAGTCGAATCTGAAATTTTCAGAGACGCATCGGAAGCATAAAATGTAACGATCCGGAAAATTCTCTTAATATTTTCTTAAAATATTGAGCATGTCTAGATAATTTTCCGAGGGGCCCAGAAATAATTATGTAAAATTGGGCCTAGAAATCCATATTTTCTTATTTAAATTGAGAAAAACTAAGTACTAATGAGCTTTAAATGGGCTCCAAAAATGGGTATTAATTAGGTAAAATTAATATAAATTAGGTAAAATTAATATAAATATAAAAGAATTTTATTTAGGAATATTGGCATAATTAGGGGTAATTTTAGGGGGATTTTCAGAATTTAGGAAATAAAAATAATAAAATAAATAAAATAAAAATAAAATAAAAATAAAGGTGCATGAGCCAAGGATTGAACCTTGGACCTCTTGTACAACCATGTAAGCCTTAACCAACTCACCTAGCAAGGGATTTCTATGAGGAAATGAAGTGGATATAAGTTAAGATTAAGAAGAAGATGAAGAGTCATGGAGAGACTCTTCATTTACCTCTTTAATGGATGATAAATAGGGGGGTTTGGGAGTTTCATTCTCTCTTCTTTCAATTGCATTTCCTCCTCTCTTCCTCCCCTCATTCTTGCCAAGCACCAAGAAGAGGTTTTCCCCTTGGAAAAGTTTCCACCAAGGTTCCATCTCCTAGATCTAAAGTCTTCACAAGAGTACAAGGGCAAGGAGGGATCAAGGGTCAAGAGTGCTACAAGTTCTTTCTCTTTTAAGGTCTAAAAATCAAGAAATCCCAAGGTAAGACTCCCTCACCTGTGGTATAATAGTTCCCTATGATTTTTAGGATTTTTAGTATGATATAGTGGTTGGTTTTCGAATTTGATGTTGAAAGGAAAGAAAACCAAGACCCTCATGCTTAAGGGTTTCGGCCACCATGATTTTTAGGTCTATAAATATGCTAAAAATCTGTATAATGCTATTCAATGTTCCCTGATGATGTTTAGAGGTTAAGTATAATTTTTGCGAATTTTTGGAGTACCCTAAGACACCTTAAGGTTTCGGCCAACATGAAAGGAATAGAATCAACACCCTAGAAACCCTATGGGTTTCGGCCACCATGTTTTAGGGTCCATAATGATGCTAAAAATCTGTATAATGTTATTTAATGTTCCCTTATGATGTTTATAGGTTAAGTATAATTTTTGGGAATTTTTGGAGTACCCTAAGACACCTTAAGGTTTCGGCCAACATGAAAGGAATAGAATCAACACCCTAGAAACTCTATGGGTTTCGGCCACAATGTTTTAGGATCCATAATGATGCTAAAAATCTGTATAATGTTATTTAATGTTCCCTTATGATGTTTAGAGGTTAAGTATAATTTTTGGGAATTTTTGGGGTACCCTAGGATACCCTAGGGTTTCGGCCAACATGAAGGACCCATGTGTAGGGTTGGGTTTAAGACCTCAAGCATATGTTTTATGTTTTATCATGATATAAGAGAGATGGAGGATGTTTATGTGAATGTTTCACATGGCCTAGAGAACTTATAGGTTTCGACCAAGAACCCTAATAGGGTGGGAAGTTAGGGCTTATTTCAAGTAAGGGTCCCAATGGCCCTATGGTAACGTATGGTTGGTGTTTAAGCAATTGATTTGGGGTTTTATTGGAAATTTTTCCATGCCCCCATGGCCTTGAAGTTTTGGCCAAGAGCAAGAGTTGGGTCAAAGGATTAGGGTTGGCCTTAAGTATGGGATTAAATGTTCCCTATGGCCTAGTATGTATGTATGGGATGTTAGTTGGGAGGTTATGTGAAGTTTCATGGACCTAGGGTTCCTTGGGGACTTTCGGCCAAGGACATAACCTAGGGCTAGGGTTGGGTTAAATCTCCAAAGATGCTTAGTAAGATGGAAGAAGTTCTATGTTAACTAAACCCTTAGTTTGTATGTCATGAATTATATGTTAAGTCATAGATGTTTAGACATGTGCCATGATTGGTGAATAATATGTAAGTATGCCATGTCTTATGAATGATATGCCATGTTTATGAATGATATACCATGTTTATGAAGGTTATGCCATGTTTTATGAATAAGATGTAAGTATGCCATGTCTTATGAATGAGGTTAAAGTACATGCCTTTAAGGCATAACGATGATGTTAAGTATGATGAATGAATGATGATGAATGACAAGTATGATGAATGAATGATGATGAATGACAAGTATGATGAATGAATGATGATGAATGGAAAAGCATGTGAAAGCATTTTATTTTATTTTATGGGCTTGTACCGGACCTAAGTAAGGTCCACGGTTCTGGACTACCGATGATGCTGTCCTTACGGTTCGGGACTACCGATGAAGCTGTCCTTACCCTAGTAGGTCGAGATTAGCTACCTCGTATTTACTTAGGGATGCGCGCATATGATGAATGAATATGGTACAAGCCAGGGCCCAATGATATGATGATTATGTTTAAGTAATGAAAAGTATGTTTTTAAAGATTAAGCATCCTTATATATATATGCAATTGCCACATGCATCCATCCATGTTATGCATTATATTTATGATAAGAATATTATGCAAAGTTTATGCAAGGTATGTTTATGCAAATGATTTTGTTTATGTTCATGTTAATATATGATACCATGATTTGATTGTGTTCATGCTAGTCTAGAATGCCATGATTTACTTATGTTCATGCTAGTTTCGGTGGCCATGATTTATTTATGTTCCTGCTAGTTTAGGATGCCATGATTTATTTATGTTCATGCTAGTTTAGGATGCCATGATTTAACTAGGTTTATGTTAAGTTAGAATGCCATGATTTATTTATGTTCATGCTAGTTTAGGATGCCATGATTTAATTATGTTTATGCTAAGTTAGAATGCCATGATTTTAATTATGTCCATACTAATTTATGATGCCATGATTTAATTATGTTATGCTAAGTTAGGACGCCATGATTTCATTTAGGTTCATGCTAAGAATGTTTATGAGATTATGTTTATTATGTCTATGTTTATGCCAAGCACTATGCCATGCTATGAATGTGATGAAGTCATGCTTATGCCATGACGAAGGTGTGCTAAGTGATGAAAAGGCTTATGTTCTAAGTAAAGCACTAAGTATGTTAATGTCTTATATGCTCATGATTGAATGATGAATGGTTTTAGTGAGTAGGAAAGAGTCTTACTAAGCCTGTGTGCTTATAGTCTTATTTTCTTATACCGCAGATCATGCAAGGGGACAGTAAGGAAGCAGCAGGAGGGCATCAAAGAATGTGTGTGATAGTGACTTGGCCAAGGAGCAATATGGTTGCTCGTGTTATGATAGAACTTTACCTTTACTATTATGTGCTTGAGTATGACCCTATGACATGATGCTAAGTATGACATGATGCTACGAATGACATGATGCTAAGTATGATATGATGCTAAGTATAAAGTTACTATGCTAAGTTCCTATGATATGATGCTAGAAATGGTAGTAAGTGCATGTAGGAGTAAGTTAAAGGTTTCCGCTGCATTATGATGTCTACATGCCCTAAGTATGTTAACGTAACGCCGTTTTAGGAAAAAAAAGCGGGCGGTACATAAAATGGCTAAGTCTTTTGAAGACTTATTGAACGAATTAAATGAGTTTAATTCATGAGGTCATGGCTTGGTTTGGCCGGCCAAAGAGGGTCTCCATCCTCTTTGTTTGGTCGGCCATAATAAAAGGGGAGAACCAAGTTGTTTGGTTCAAATTATAAAATTAAACCGCACGTGGTTTGTTTTATAAAATTATGGATAAAGAAATTTATATAAAGAAATTTATATAAAGAGATTTATTTTCATGGAAATTAAAATAAACCTTGGATTGGTTTATTTTATTTTATTTTATAAAATCAATAATTGATTGATTTATCATGATAAAGAAATTTATATAAAGAAATTTATATAAAGAAATTTCTTTCCATAATAAAAGGGGAGACATGATTGTTTTTATTATAAATTAAGTTATAATAAAAACTTGACATAACGGAATAATTGATAGAAAAATTTATAAGATTAATTTCTTATGAAAAATTTATTCCGTTAAGAGGAGACTTGGCGATTAAGAGGCTACTATATAAAGGCACCAAGGCAAGGCTTGGAGATTAATCCAAGAGATCAAGGATTCTTGCCTAGCCTCTCTCCCTCTCCTTCTCTCCCTCTCCCTCTTCTAGTGTCGCCGGCCCTAGAGCCCTCCCCCTTTGCCGTGAGCTTCCACCACTAAGAAGAAGCCGAAGAAGAAGAAGAAGCGGGCGCGACTCCTTCCTTCCTCCCGGAATCTTGATTCCGTTCTTCGTTTGGTGGTTAGTTTTTCATCTCTCTCTTGGTATTCTTGTCGTGCCTTTGGAGAATCTAGTAGTTCTTGTCGGCACGAAACTTGTGGCTTTGCGAAGTCATCTCGAAGAAAACTCGGCGTGGACGCGAATAGAGGCGGAGCTTCCAAGGGAAGCTACGGTTGGATCTCGTCCCTTTCTTCGAGTTACTCGAGGTAACATGTACATTAGTTTACTTTCTGCAAAATTTTAAATGTATGATCATGTCTCCACAACATAAGGTTGCATGCTAGATACGTGGTTAAAATAATTTGAGAAATTATTTATGCTAAACCTTCCGCTGCACGTAATTAAATTTAAAATTACGAACCCGTATCCATGTCAACATGCACCCGGTCCCAACAGTGGTATCAAAGCCGGTTAGTGTTTGACATAATCATATAATTGTTTTGCGGAAAACTTTGTCATCATCTCAATTTTGAAAAATTTTTCAATTATGGAAACTTTCCAATTATGATAAATTTTAGATTTAGGAATTTCAATGTTTGGAAATCCTCATGAAATTTCGCAAACTTTTGAAATATCCTAGTTTCTTAAATTTTATGATAATTGTGAAAACTTCCCAATTTTGGAAATATGTAAGTTTTCTTTGTACCAGAAACTTACAATTATTCTGAAAACCTATTATGAAATCTCGCAATTTTGGGCACTTTCTTTAAAGAATGTCAAGACAAATTTATGGATCATTAAATGACAATTAAATTCGAATTGGTTTTAAATTATTAACAAAATTCTTTATTTTGGATTGAGCCTCGGGGAGCCGTCCAAATTAAAGTTAGTTGTTGTAATTTAATTTCCCATTTTGAATAAAATTGTCATGTTTAATTTGGTTACGCCTCGGGGAGCGGACCAAATTAGATTTACAACAAATTCCTTTTTTTTGGGTATCTGAGCCTCGGGGAGCCACCCAAAGAAAATAATTTGTTGTAATTAATAAATCCATAAATAAAATATGTAATCAAATCTTGGAAATTTTGAGGTGATTCTCATACGATAATTTCCTTATTTGATTTAAGAGGTGATGCTCTTACATATTGTTGTCTCCAAAATTAATTAGGAAAATGGTTTCCTATAGAGTTTTCTTAAATAAGATTTTCATGAAAATAATATATGGTTGAATTAAGGGAATCTGTCTCTTAATTTAATAAGATTTGATTTAGAAAAATCAAAGTCTTAAACATATTATTTCCGAAATTGATTATGACAATTTAGGAAATTGTTTCCCAAAACAATTTCTTGAATAAAGTATGAAATTAGAATTAGGAAATCCGGTTCCTAATTCAATTAATGGGACTTGATAAATTAAGTCACATACATACTTTATTAAGGAAATCGTTAGTACATGACATAATTATATGTCATGAATGTGCTTAGAAAAGAAAGGATGAGACCCAAAACCCCTTACAAAATATTAAGGCCAACACCTTCCATTAATATGGTTAGAACCGGAGTTTTGTTTCTCGTTTGGGTTGATGGACACATCCATGCCCGGCTTGAACCTCAACATGTTCAAACCATGGAATTAGTTTATGATTAATATAGTTGGAGTCAGAGGTCAATCCTTAGTTTTGGTTGTTGGACACATCCAAGCCTGACTAAACGGTTGAATGAGCTCCAACCATATTAAAACTATTTCTTGATTAATGGGTCAGCCTTAAGCTTGGAGCATCGATTTGTTATGCCACAGCCAAGGTCGATGTAAAGAGAGGTGCAGTTGGGTGCTATGTATAATGTTGCATACTTGCTAATGAGTTAACAACCCAATGATTTATGCAAACATTTAATTAGTTGATAGCATAATGTGATAGTTGCATATGTGTCATATGTAATCGGTATAATTACCTACCTTCATAGCTAAGAATAACTTGATAGCCACAGCCATGGTTGTTCTTATCTATGGTTGGATATCAACCTATTTGGAGATGTTCCTACGATCTCCCGAATTGATAAAAAGGGTTATTCAATTCGAAAAATAAATAGGATTTAATTAATGTATGTTGATGCATTTTTATCATTCTTCTCACATAAGCTCAATTTGTATTTCTAGGATAATCACTCGATCATGTCTTCTCTGAATTTGCGTTCCATTTTGGACACCAATAAACTGACTGGGCCGAACTTCATGGACTGGCTTCGAAACCTGAGGATAGTCCTCAAGGTAGAGAAGCTTGATTATGTCCTTGAAGATCAAATTCCCAACCATCCTCCAGAAAATGCAACTCCAGACCAGTTAGTGGCCTATCAGAAACATGTGACCGATTCTAAACTTGCGAGTTGCATCATGCTAGCCGCTATGGTACCTGAGCTGTAAAAGCAGCATGAGCATATGGATGCTTATACCATCATCTTCCATCTTCATGAGTTATTTGACGAGCAGGCGAGATCCAGAAGGTTCGAGGTCTCCAAACTCCTCTTCACCTCTAAGATGCAGGAAGGCACTTCTGTCTCACAGTTTGTGTTGAAGATGTTGGGGTGCATTGAGCGACTAGGCACACTCGGTTTTGCAATGGATCACGAACTAAGTATTGACTTAATTCTGCATTGTTTGCCCAAAAGTTACTCACAATTTGTGATGAACTATCGGATGAACAAGCTGGAGACTACCATTCCTGAGTTGCTCAACCTGCTGAAGACTATAGAGCCTTCTGTGAAGCAGGATCAGAAGACGGTACTGTTAGTTGGTTCCTCGAAGAAAGGTTCTAAGAGGAAGGCCAAAGAACAGAATAAGGGAAAGAAGAAAAAGGCCAAAAAGACTGAAAAGACACCAAAAGGCACTTGCCATCACTGCGGCAAGGAGGGTCACTGGCGAAGAAACTGCAAGGTTTATCTTGAGTCCTTGAAGAAGAAGGCATCTGATGCCCCATCCTCTTCAGGTATCTTCGTTATTGAATGTCACTCTATTTCCTCAACCACCTGGGTACTTGATACTGGGTGTAGCTCACATATATGTAATGACATACAGGGGCTAAGGAATAGAAGAAGACTCGTCAAGGGAGAAGCGAATTTGCGAGTTGGAAATGGAGCAAAGATTGCTGCTGTTGCCATCGGAACATATTTGCTAAAGCTCCCTACTGGACGTGTCTTAGAATTGGATAATTGTTATTTTGTTCCTTCGTTAATAAAGAACATTGTATCTATTTCATGCTTGAATGAAAAGGGTTATCATTTAACTTTTAGTAACAATTGTTGTTACATAACTTTAAATGGTGTTCTTTATGGGACCGGAACTTTGTGCAATGGTATCTACACGTTAGATTTATCCGGTGACATTTTCAATATCGAAGTTAGCAACAAACGTGCTCGAATAGATAATCAAATAGACTCCTATACGTGGCATTGTCGTCTTGGCCATGTAAGTAAGAAACGCATGACCAAATTACACCGATGTGGAATTCTGGAATCATTTGAACCCGGTTCATTTGATACATGCGAATCATGCTTAAAAGGCAAGATGGCCAAATTACCCTTTTCCGGAAAAGGTAATCCAGTGGGAGAATTGCTTGGTCTAATACATACTGATGTATGTGGACCAATGTCAACTCTTGCACAAGGAGGCTATAGCTACTTCATTACCTTTATCGATGATCACTCACGATTCGGGTATGTGTTCTTAATGAAACACAAATCTGAAGCTTTTGAGAAATTCAAAGAGTTCAGAAATGAAGTAGAGAAACAGCTTGGCAAAAGTATTAAGATACTTCGATCCGATCGGGGTGGTGAATACTTAAGTCAAGAGTTTCAAGATTATCTTAGGGACAATGGGATATTGTCTCAATGGACTCCGCCATATACACCACAGCATAATGGTGTATCTGAGAGGCGTAACCGAACCTTGATGGACATGGTTAGATCCATGATGAATCATGCAACTCTTCCAAAATCCTTTTGGGGCTATGCACTTAAGACAGCTGTTTACTTGCTAAACAGAGTCCCGACCAAGGTAGTCTCTACTACTCCATATGAGACGTGGAATAGTAAGAAACCTCACTTAACTCACCTTAAGATATGGGGTTGTCCTGCTTATGTGAAGCGGACTGTATCAGACAAATTGGATGCTAAGTCTGATAAATGTCTATTTATTGGATACCCTAAGGAAAGAAGGTTACCAATTCTATCATCCCTTGGAACAAAAGGTGTTTGTTTCAAGGCATGCTGTATTTCTGGAAAAAGAATTTCTTTTACAAGAAAACAGTGGGAGTGGCATTGAACTTGATGAAGTTCAAGAAACTCCAATAGACATTACAGAGACACCTAGTCTAGACCCACAACCAATAACTCATAATGATGAGCTATCAGTTGAACCTAAAACAACACCACCTCTTCGTAGGTCTGATAGGACACGCAATATTCCAGAGAGATACGGATTTCTCATAAGTGAATCGAACGACGTGTTACTCATAAGCGATGACGAACCTATCAGTTATGAAGATGTTCTGAAAAGTTCAGAAAGGGACAAATGGCTTGAAGCCATGAAGTCGGAAATGGATTCCATGTACGAAAATCAAGTATGGGACTTGGTTAACCCACCTGAAGGGATTAAGCCCATAGGGTGCAAGTGGGTTTTCAAGAAGAAAACCGACATGGAAGGTAATGTTGTTACCTTTAAGGCTAGATTAGTGGCAAAAGGATATCGTCAGAAACAAGGAATTGATTATGACGAAACCTATTCGCCAGTAGCTATGCTTAAATCCATTCGGATGCTCCTGGCCATAGCAGCTCATTATGATTATGAGATATGGCAAATGGATGTGAAAACAGCTTTCCTTAATGGAAACCTGCTTGAGGATGTATACATGATACAACCTGAAGGTTTCACATCGGTTGAAAAACCAAATATGCAAGCTTCGACGATCCATATATGGACTGAAGCAAGCATCCAGGAGCTGGAACATCCGTTTTGATGAGACAATCAAAGAGTTTGATTTCTCACAAAATCCTGACGAACCTTGTGTG
>JAGFNQ010009654.1:0-115280 GCA_024364735.1 Boesenbergia rotunda
TTGGTCCCCCGGTCGGGCCTGAGGCTTATGGGAAGAGGGAGGCTAGACAAACAAGGCCTCGGTTCGGGCTCAGATGCTTGGGATCAAATTCATCCGAGGTCGGCCACTCGGGGATCCAGAGGTCGGTCACTCGGGGTCGCCCACTCGGGGTCAGTCACCCGGGGTCGGCCACTCGGGATCGGCCACTCAGGGTCGGTTATCCGATGTCGACCACTCGGGATCGACCACTCGGGGTCGGTCACTCGGGGTTGGTCACTCGAGATCGGTCACTCGGGGTTGGTCACCCGAGGTCGGTCACCCGAGGTCGCCCACTTGGGGTCAGTCATCCGAGGTCGGTCACTCAGCTCGGGTGTCCCTAGCCGAGCGTCCTGAGTTCGCCCACGTGCGGAGGCTTAGGGCCCGAACTTCTCCGACCAACCCGAACCACGAGCTAGGGCGAGTTGATCGAGCAATTAAGGGACCACCTCTGCAGTAGTACTGTAGCAGACTTCTGACATAATCATCACCTAACAGGGTTGCCGAATGTTAATGAGGAGCAGAAGAGGTAGTTCAGACAGGATGTCAGGCGGCTGTGGCAGTCTCACAGGGTCAGTAAAGCTGTCACAGATTCAGTCTGCCAACTGATCATTCCTTAATGAGACAGGACAGCTCTGACATGGCAGAGCGCTTCCTTTCCCCTATATAAACCCTCCTTTTGGGCTCCAAAAAGGGGATCGCTGCCATTTTGCAACCTCAACTTCACTTTGAGTGCTCCATTTCTATCCGACCCGAGTGAGTGATATCTGATCCCTATTTGAGCCCGAGTCTGATCCCCCGAGTTACAGCAGACCGGGTTGTCTTGGTCTGAACGAGTCAGTCGGGCGAGAACCGACCTTCGCTTGTCGACAGAATCAAATTTGGCGCCGTCTGTGGGAAACCGCCTGATCGAAAGCTGAAGATGAGTGACTCCAACCGGGTGACCGTGACACTTTCGCAAGAAGACCTCGAGTTGCTGATAACTGCCAGAGCTCAAAAGCTGGCAGCAGAGCAGAGAATGGCCGCCCACCCCACTCAGGATGGTCCCGCCGAGCCCACCGCTCGTGTGGGCACTGAAGGAGGAGTTCGCCAGGGAGACAACCCTCATTTTCATCGAGCGCTATTCGGCCCGGTAGAGGGGGCAGGACAATCTGATCCTCATGAAGCTTCCTCCAGTCAAGCCCGAGCCAACAAAGGGAAAGCTCCCCTTAGTCAGACCCCGGTTGAGCACACCGGGTTCCCCTTTCCAGCCAAGTCTTACAAGAACCAGTCCCCAAGCACTTTCGACTCCTGTCCATTCCTGAGTATGGAGGGGCGACAGACCCTGAAGAGCATTTGATGAAGTTTGAGAATGTCTCGCTTTTGCATCAATATTCAGATGGTATAAAGTGTCGAGCCTTCCCGACCACCTTGGCAGGGTCGGCTCAGCGATGGTTTGATAGACTGCTAGAGGGATCTGTAAAGGACTTTGCCAATTTCAAGAGATTATTCCTCCAGCACTTTGCAAGTAACAAGAGACACCATAAGACCAGCCTGAACCTCTTCATCTTGAAGCAAGGCCCCAAGGAGCCCTTGAAGGTTTACATCAGAAGATTCAATCAGGTTGCATTGGATGTACCTACTGCCACATCCGATGTGTTGATCAGTGCCTTCGCCCAAGGCCTACAAGAAGGTGAATTCTTCAGGTCACTGATCCGAAAGCCTCCCAAGGACTTTGAAAGCCTCCTAGGCAAAGATACCAAGTATGTAGATGTGGAAGAAGCACAAGCTGCCAGTCGGCCGGAAGCCAGACCTACACCCGAGACTCCTCAGCATCATCATAGAACCATGCCTCCTGGAGGACCTCTCAGAAGTCCTCGAGCTTTGGGACACAAGCAGGGAGCCGAGCGGGGTATAGTTCAGCAGGTGGCTCAGGGTTGCCTCCCAGCCAGATGGCAGCCCTACTGTTCTTTCCATAACAGCCACACTCACGACCTCCAAGACTGCTGGCAGGCCGGTCGGGTCGAGGTCGCACCGACCGAGGGACCCCAAGAGGAGCTCATCAAGGGGGTGGCCGCGACCGAGGAAGAGCACCGCCGAACCAGCAAGAGTCCAATGCCCGAGCGACCGCCCCTACAGCCAGATAGTTATTCCTGACCCCCGGCTCCCCCGGGCAAGGGAATGCAAGTGAAGAACAAACTAATCAGCAGAATGCCGTGCAGGGGGTCATCAATGTGATTTCTGGTGGCCCGACTCACAAAGACTCTAACCTGGCTCGGAAGTCCTAGGTTAGGCGCTTGGATATCTATCAGGTGGGAAGCAGCTCAGCATAAGCCCAAGGACCACAAATTAGTTTTGGCCCTTCCGTACTGCAGGGAATGGAAGTGCCCCATGATGATGCGCTGGTCATCACCGCAGTCATAGACAATTATCAGGTCCACGGGATCATCGTAAACACGGGGAGTTCAGTAAACATTCTGTACTTGAAAGCATTTGAGCAGCTGCAGATTGAGACTACCGAGTGCTTGGCCAAGGAAGAGCCGAGCTAGAGGTCAATGCCCGAGTGCCGGATGAAACATGGCCAGGGCGAGGAGTCGTTGCAGTTTGACCTCCTAAAGTCGGTCCTGGGGTCGAAGACGCGCCCGAGGAAATAGTCACCCTACGGCGCTTCCTTACCAGGCTCTCAGAAGCCGACTGCTCCACCTCTTCTGCTGGTTCGGCTGACCCTTCATCCACGACCTGGGGAACCGCGTCCGGATCCTCGGCCAGGAGATCAGATCCAGAATCATTTCCCTCAACCTCAGGTCGCTCGGGACCCGGAGTGACGTTTACCGACGGCATCGCCCGGTCGGCCGCCAACTTTGCGGCTAAGGCCTCCATGGCTTCTTCCTCCAAAGCCAATACATCAGTAACCTGGGCGCCGTACATGGTTTCGGCTGCAACACGGAGAAAGTCTTAGTTAGCATTAACAGGTTTATGAGCCGAGTAAGAACTTACCGAGGGTGTCGGGTAACTCGGCCGGAATCTGACTCAGCTGAAAGAGATATAGCATGCCCTCGATCAGCAGCTTGTCCGCATGATAGTGGGTTCCCCTGAGCTTCGAGAAGGTAAATTGATAGCCTGGCTCCGAACGAAGATTCTTGGGCACCGGAGGTTGGGTGGGAAGGTCTTCTACCCACTCGGTGGGGCCGGGTCGGGGGTGGGGCAGACTTAACATAAAAGAAGTGGGACTTCCAACCTTTGTTGGATGAAGGGACTTTCTCCAAAAAGGTTGACTTGATCCGAGCTTGGAAATAGAAGTTCTCGGGCTCTTGCTTTTTGAGGTAATAGAAGTAGTTAAATACTCGGGGCTCCAGGGGAACCTCATAGGCTGTGAAAAGGATCACTGTATGTTAGAATACCGGAAAAAGGGGCTTGCGGGCAAATAATACAACTTTAGGGGGGTTTTTGCAAAAGACCAGTCCCTTATTTATTTCCCTTTATTTCTTCCCTTTTCAGCAGTTCACGCCCCTTTATCTCTTCCCTTTTCGATAGACCGCGTGCCCTAAACCACCACAGCCAAACGCCGACTTCTTCTGCCATTCCTCGCGATCCCTAGCCATGCCACCGCATCGACCTCCTCTTCCTCTTCGCAACCTCCGCCCAACAGCACCTGACGCCAACGTTTTTTTTTGTGCAATGGGGGAGGTCGCCGCTCAGCCATTCCACCTCCTTCGCACGAGATCTTGGATCGATCCTGCTCAGTGGAGGCTTGACCTCTCCGACCACCCAACGCTACCACCAACGGAGCATCCCAGATCTTGACCCTCAGTGTGAGCTATTAATCCCCTTCATGCCACCCTTGATTCTCTTTGTTGGCGAGGAAGACAGAAAGGCACTCAGCCCTGAGAAGCGATCATGGAGTTTTGGTTCTTCCTTACGATTACTAGAGGCCACCCTATCTGAGCAGAGAAGGTGGCGTGAGCAGCAGATCAGGACCTTGTTGCTGTGGAGATGGTTTGCGTTGAGTCAGAATAGAAGGGGTGCCAAAGTCCAGTGAGCGTGCCAAATCATTCCTGTTCTGAAGTTTTGGGGTTCTTGCGCTTAGACCAGATTTCGGTAAGGTTCTTTTGGTTGTTGGTTTCACTCTGATATGGTGTTTTGATTGATCATGAGTTTAATTGATAGAAGTTTGCTGGATTGGCTGTTTCATCCCTGTCGTGAGGTGTGGTTTGGCCTGGAATTGGAGTGGGTTTCTTAATTTGCTGTGTGTTGTGATCGCATTAGCAATACTCTGTTCTTGATTTTTCCTTTTTGCCGTTGTGGGTTGAATCAAAGGAAAGCTACTGCTATGTTTGTAGCATTTGTGGTTGATGGTAATTAAGTATTGGAGGGGGAGTTTCTATTCTTATTGTAGATTATGTTCTGATCAGTCGAGTTCCTGATTTGGAGTTGCTGCCTCGGTTTGGTTTAGAATAGATGAAAATTGTAGCTGGGAGGTTGTCCCTTGCTTTTGATATGGTGATTAGTATGTGAACTTAGGTTGTCCTTTGATTGAGTGGTGGGAGTTGTATCTTGGTATAGTTTTGATACATGGCATCGAGGTGTCACAATTAGCTGGGAATTCCATGCCATATAGCGGTTGATGGCTTTACTTGGGATTCTTATACCAGGAACCATATTTGAGCTAGTAACTAATAGAACGGTTAACCTAACTTAGGTTAGCCAATCTATCACCTAGGTTGGGCTAGGAAAATTTGTTTAGCCAAGGTATCATTTGGTATGAGAACTAATTATGCTCTTAATTTCAGGATACTGATTCGGTTCATTGCTACGGATCATTGGATTGGGGTTCTCTTCACTTCTAGATTTCTACATTGGAGGCGGGTATCTCTGACTCTTCTTTTAGATTAGTCACAGATATATATACATGATATGCTTTGTTTAGCAATAGAGAAATAGATTGTGGCATAACTCTTATATTTGTTTTGCTGATGTTGATTATGCCCCAATTGATGTGTGATACCTATACCTTTAGGACTTAGGTTATGGTGCATTACTTATGATCCTTGCATATCATGTTGATATAAGTGGATTAGATAGTGGATGATGTTTTGACCAGTATTATGCATCATCGTGCACTGTGCATCACTGTCGAGCAGGGGCCCCTTTTGGGTGAGCTAGGTCGATAGTCATACTGACCTACCCATACGGCCACTCATGGGTTAGTGGTTGACGGAGTATTAGGTAGTGTGCTCTGTGCTGCTCCGCTCATGCACTCGTGGGTTAGTGAATCGGAGCGTGGTAGCAGGCAGATGTCCCTCCTTGAGTTGTCCAGATACCAGGAGATGAGAGGGAGAGGTCTCTCCCCCATTATATACATGGGGTATGGGTAACACTCAGACAGAGATGTCCTCCACAGATGGCCTTAGGCTGATAGAGACATCGCTAGGATAGGCCATGGAGTAGGGGTGTTACACCGGCAGCATTTCGTCTACTCGATCGCTCAGGAGTAGTGATGGCAGAGTATGGACGGCAGTCACAGCCCTACGTCGGAGGGTGGCCTCCGCTCAGCTTCCTCCCGTACATAGGTGACGATGTCTGACCGACGGCAGGGGTGACCATGTCATTGCACTTTGTGTGTTCGTTTATTTTGCCTTACTTGTGCTTGTTTACACTTGATATTGTATATGATTGACATGCACTTACAGGAGACCCTTATGTCTAGTCTTGGCGACTCTGCTACTTTGGTATGGTAGTTCTTATTGTTCTTTTGCAGTTGTTCTTATTACTGCCAATGCACGTGTTAGTTCGGTAGTCTATTACCCTGTTGTCATCTTAGAATATCTTGTATATATATGATGATATATTCGCAGAGATCTATGACTCATACCGTTAGCTCCTTGTTTTTATTTCAGGATGATTGACTGGAGCGTGCCCGATAGCCTGTCCCAGTTCGCGTACTTGTCGAGAGGTCTTCGAGATTTATCGTCTAGTTTGTTGCTAGTATTTTCTATTGTTTTCTTCCGCTGTTGCTTTTGTGTTGGATTTAGTCATACTATACGGCAGTATAGTTGTACGTTTGTGAGACCTTTATGTTTTGTGTTTTGTCGTAAGTAGGACCGGTCCGCAGTCAGGTATGGTTTATTCGGTTTTATGCTATGTTCTGTCTTAATTTGAAGCCTGAGGCCCAATCAAACTGCGTGGTTGTGATTTTATGTGATGTATGTATGTGTAATTGTCCGCCGGATAGGGGAAGTGCTGTCCGATTTTCTATTGGACTAGCGGCTCCTGAGGTCTCGGGGCGTGACACTATACCGCACAAGATCCTAATCGAGTTGGGTGCCAACTGGGACAAAGATACTTGGAAGTATCGACAGACCTCACAGAAGAACGGGTGAAGTGGAAAGCGTAGCCCAGCCAGTAATTGGTCGGAGAAAATGGTGAAGTAATCTAAGGGAGGTCCGTGGGGTCGGTCCCGACGGCCAAGGAGAGCCAGTAAGTGGTCCTCGGGTATCTGGTAATCTATACGTAAAGTCTCTAGCTGACCTAAGGTTAAGGACGAACGAGTGGTTAAGTACCACGGTTCTGTCGGAGCAGATGACTCAACCAATGAAAGGGGGTCGGGAGATACAAAGCAAAGACTCAGGAGAGGAGAGGAATACCTAGGGATTAGGTTCGCCGAAAACACTGATCGTCGGAGAACACGGAGGTCAGGCGGCGGAGATCGAACAAGAACGGAATAAAAAACAAGAGACGAAGTGAAGAAGGTTGGAAATGAAGAGGTGGGACTATTTATACTGGGACAACAGCAACGAAGACCGTTGGATGCAGAAGGAGAAAAAGGCGGGCTCAAATTCGGGTTGTCCATCTCCTGCCATTTCCCGAGGTCGCGAAGCTTCGCTCTGATGCCACGCGAGCCATGCCGATGACGCCTCAATGTCAGAGGCTCCCAGTCGGGAGGCAACACGTGGCCTTGCATTAATGGGTGATTTGATAGAAGATTTGGCATTTAAAGAAGAAGATTAGGAGTACGAGGCGACGCTCGGGAAGACGAAGAGGAGTTCGGCCGACCGGGCCAGGAGCCTAGTCAGTCGGACTATGCGCCTCCTTCGACTAGACTTGAAGGGGAGGCTTGTGATCCGGGCGAGTGGTTTTTGAAGGGGATCATTGCCATTTTGCAACCTCAACTTCACTTTGAGTGCTCCATTTCTATCCGACCCGAGCGAGTGATATCTGATCCCTATTTGAGCCCGAGTCCGACCCCCCGAGTTACAGCAGACCAGGTCGTCTTGGTCTGACTGAGTCAGCCGGGCGAAAACCGACCTTCGCTTGTCGACAGGATCAAATTTGATCCGGGCAAGTGGTTTTTGAAGGGGATCGGAAGCCCGGTCGGGTCTGATCAAGCGTGACCCGGGTTGAAGCATGTCAAGCCGGGTTGTCTTTGGTCCCCCGGGTCGGGCCTGAGGCTTATGGGAAGAGTGGAGGCTGAGACAAACAAGGCCTCGGTTCGGGCTCAGATGCTTGGGATCAAATTCATCTGAGGTCGGCCACTCGGGGTTGGTCATCCGAGGTCGGTCACTCGGGGTCGGTCACCCGAGGTCGGCCACTCGGGGTCGCCCACTCGGGGTCGGTCACCCGAGGTCGCCCACTCGGGGTCGCCCACTCGGGGTCGGTCATCCGAGGTCGCCCACTCGGGGTCGGTCATCCGAGGTCGCCCACTCGGGGTCGCCCACTCGGGGTCGGTCACCCGAGGTCGCCCACTCGGGGTCGCCCACTCGGGGTCGCCCACTCGGGGTCGGTCACCCGAGGTCACCCACTCGGGATCAGCCACTCGGGGTCGGCCACTCGGGGTCGGCCACCCGAGGTCGGCCACTCGGGGTCGGTCACCCGAGGTCGACCACTCGGGATCGGCCACTCGGGGTCGGTCACTCGGGGTTGGTCACCCGAGGTCGGTCACTCGGGGTTGGCCACCCGAGGTCGGTCACCCAAGGTCGCCCACTCGGGATCAGTCACCCGAGGTCGGTCACTCAGCTCGGGTGTCCCTAGCCGAGCGTCCTGAGTTCGCCGCACGTGCGGAGGCTTAGGGCCCGAACTTCTCCGACCAACCCGAACCACGAGCTAGGGCGAGTTGATCGAGCAATTAGGGGACCACCTCTGCAGTAGTACTGTAGCAGACTTCTGACATAATTATCACCTGACAGGGTCACCGAATGTTAATGAGGAGCAGAAGAGGAAATTCAGACAGGGTGTCAGGCGGCTGTGACAGTCTCATAGGGTCAGTAAAGCTGTCACAGATTTAGTCTGCCAACTGATCATTCCTTATTGAGACAGGACAGCTCTGACATGGCAGAGCGCTTCCCTTCCCCTATATAAACCCCTCTTTGGGCTCTAAAAAGAGGATCGCTTCCATTTTGCAACCTCAACTTCACTTTGAGTGTTCCATTTCTGTCCGACCCGAGTGAGTGATATCTGATCCTTATTTGAGCCCGAGTCCGACCCCCCGAGTTACAGCAGACCGGGTCGTTTTGGTCCGACCGAGTCAGCCGGGCGAAAACCGACCTTCGCTTATCGACAGGATCACTCCACATATACTCAAGAAATCATTGCCATCATGGTGAGACCAGCGGAACCACCATTGGCACTACCAAAAAGATATGAGCAAAGTTGAAAAATCCGTGGCTGCCATTGCACCTCAAGCTCCGGCCTCATCGACATATAGAAACGTCACAAGAGCAGGAAGACTGAGGACCACACTTGATGTGCCAATGGAAGTGTAAATTGATAGGGAGGGGACCAATAGTAGTTAGTGTAGTGTGTTTGTACATGCTGGTGAGAAGCCATGATCGATCGATGCGTGAACCATTGACAAGAAAGCAGGCATCTTCATTACTCAGGCCCTTGTGGCGTGGCCAACAGCATCAGCCAAAAGGTTGAGATATGTACAGGTGGGGTGAGCTGCCTCCCCTGCACGCTCTCTGTTCCTGCTTTCTCACCCTTTTGCTCACAAGATGAGCATTGCAATAACTATATTGATGCTCCAAGACATCTCTAATTTTCAGAATGGTTTGTAGCTTCAAGAAGGTAAATGTGATATCAGTCCATGAATTATAGATGGCTAATGTCAAGGTGAAATCTTTCACTTGCTCCATTTACTACAAAACGAAGGGTCACTCCGAGCGAGAGCAGCAGGTACAACAATGAGAAAGGATTCAAACCCCAAGACAAAGGTACAAATTCCTTGTCTTAATGGGTGGGAAACACATTTCCCACTTGCCACTCTGTGCATGAAAGACGTGGTCACTGATCACAAGTTGGCTGCTCATGTCCCAGATGGAATCTATACCAACGAGAAAGAGCACAAGCGTCAGTATAAAAGAAATATAAACATTCAAGTGAGACTGGAAAAGGAAACAATTTATCATAAAAAACTTTACCTTGATTTTGCAAGCTTAAACTATGATAACGTGGCCTGAAGAATAAGATAAAGGCAGGCAAATACTAAAGACCAATTACAATTACAGATCAATGGGAAACCCAAATCCATTGAACTACTGAAAAGGATCGAATATTCAACAAAATCATAGTGAGACGTTAGACAAACCTATACCTACCAAAAATTTCCACAAAACTTTGCCCACCTAAGCACGTGCTCTGTTCAATTATTGCTGCATCTCCCACTGTCAACCGATAAACGCCAAAGGCATGAGCAAATGCAGAAAGAACAGGCTTCTGAGTTACTTCGATTTGTCTTAATCTGGTTTAAAGATGATTATAATTATAGGTTGGGAATACAATAATAATTTAACATTTAAAATAAATGAAAAAAGTAATGCTTTATAAGATTAAAAATTTAGATGGAAATCATGATTTATAAGATGTACGAGTCTTTTTTTCAAAAATAAATTCTTAGATTCAAAATAGATAATATTATATTATTATAGAGATATATGAATTATTTTAGTCCTAACAAAGAGGTGGGGGATGACAGAGGAGTAAACTCTAGGTGAAAAGTTCAAATAAGTCAAAGGTGACCAAATGTTTGGTGAAAATCCTGGATGAGTGAATCCTAGATAGTGAAAAGTCTAAGCAGGTCACAGTTTATCAGATGTTTGACTGGAATCCTAGGAAGTGAAAATTAGGTGGCGAAAAAATGTTTAGAAGTGAGTAGTGACCTTGATTGACTAAATGCTTAAGAGGAGGTTTTGAATAAGTTAATAATGACTTGATATTTAAGGGAGGTCTAGACAGATCAAAGATAATTGAATAATTGAGCGAATATTTTGACCAAAAAATAATGATGCTCAGAAGATTATTGAGTATATGATCAAAATTACACGTCAAAAAAATATTGAAAAGATTATAAATTTATAAGATAAATTATCGTCATTGACCATTGATATGACATTATTGAGTTGAGTAAAAAATAAACCCGGATTTATTCCCCAAGGGAATAATATCATACAGCAACTGATCCTACATCGTTTAGAAAAACCTTCAACGTAAATTAGATTCGATGACAAGAAACAGTGTCATCGTACCAAGTCAATGTTCCAAAGACACTAAAAGTTAGAAAATCAAGAGATGACCAGGTTAAAAGTTGTGCTGCGGGAAGGATTTTTATCATTACAGTCAAAATGTCTTACATCAAGGTTGGGTGTTCACTTTAGCATGCTCAAATTTAAGTCGAATTTTCAGAAGTGCAATTTTTTGTTTCCATTAGCGCAATGAAATTCAAGTATCTGGACAAAGCAGCAAAGAAAAAACATACAAAAATACACCAAATTTCATAAATTTTTCAAAGTTACTTCTTGACAGCCCTGGAGGGTGCTGACAAAAGTTGGGCAGAAGGAAGTTAGTATATAAACAGTTAGACTAGTTGCTAAACATAATCAAGAACACTCTTGAATTGCTTTTCTTGGTTTCCATGGAAAACAATCCAAGAGAACTGCAACTACTAGTCCAGTCCTCGACTTCTCTTCCATCTGAAGCGCTGAAGTCCATGGCGAGATGTGATCCCACTGCCCATCCTCTGCCTGACCTTAATCTGTCGATGAGTGTTGGGACACCATGGCCATCTGCTAAAGAGGAAACCCAAAGCTATGCAAAAAAACTGCAAGTATTAAGGCAACATACTGCTGAGCAGATCCGACTTGCAGCTGTTGAACAGGCTTATATTGAAAGAACAAGGGAGCTGACAAGGAGGGAACTGGAGTCGGCAAAGAAAGAGTTTGCACGAGCCAAGCTAGTATGGGAGCGAGCAAGAGAAGAGGTGGAGAAAGCAGAGAGATTGAAGGAGATAGCAACCAGAAGGGTCAGCTCTACTTGCATGGAGATCACTTGCCAAAGTTGTCATCTACCATTCCAAGCATAGAAGAGCCTAATTAGAATCTCAGGTTCAGGTTCAGGTTCAGGTTCTTGCTACTCCGTGGATCATAATCATGAAGTGAACTTCTCTAAAGTTAAATATCCAAGTCATTGTCCTTCCAATTCTACTTCGCCACTTTAGCTAAAAGAGAAAAATAAATCGACACTATTAGTGCAAAAAAATGGAGTTCCCAGCTAGTTGTCTGATATTGATATTTATTCTTGATTTTTTTTTTTTTTTTGTAATCTGTGATGCAGCGGTCACCTTCACTCGAAAATTAAGAGAACAGAAACCTCTGCATGTTTGTCATCAGTGTACGTGGAACTCCTGCTCAAGTAGAATGAAGAGAATCAGAGAACAAGAAGCTTCCCTATTAAGAAAAGTACTCATTACTTTCATATTACCATCTGTACCAAACACCAATGCAAATTTCATAACAACCTAGCGATTTGTTCTATATTTTTCATACAACTGATGCATTTACGAAATCATCTAGATCTTGGAGACATTTTTTGCATTCATCAGCTGATACTAAGTGCCAAACTGGCATCAGATAACCACCATCCAAACGAAGCAGATGCAACTAACTGTGAGTGAAAGTCAATCAATTGTTCTAATATAGTGCCCGTGTTTGATATTTCATCATAGTTCAGTAATAGCAATACTTTATTGATTCCTTTATTATGGCATTTCCTAAATGATCAACAGTAAGATTAACACGGCTTGATATGACGATTACTAAGTGATAAAAAAAAATATGGACGATCAACAAAAAATATCAAGCTCTTTTTACGTACGTTTCTTACTAGAAACAAGAATCAAGCTTAATATCATCTATTGTAAGCTTCATCAAGTGAGTAGTAGTTGTAGGCAGTTACAACTGCACACGTTGCCAGATGTGGCAACGTGTGTGAGGAAGTGTCGTGCAGCGCTTCGATCTGGCTTTTCCCCTATAAAAGTGAGTTCGTCCAAGCGAACGAGGTGTGCGAAATCTGTTTGCGAAGGCAGAGAGCGAGAGAGAACAGCAGAGAGCGAGAGAGAGCAGCGCAGAGGAAGCGTTCCGATAGGCTGCCGAAGTGCGAGATCATCAGAGAACACCCGAGGCGCGGCAAACTTGGTTCGTGGACGGGTAGGGACCTTCCCGGTGTGTGATCGTTCCTCAGACGGCAAGCTTCTTCCTTCGCCGGAGACGAAACATAAAGAATTTCATCCACTGTAAGGTTTTCGTTTTTCCGTTTAAATTGCATTTAATCCTTATATAAATTGCCTAAACGATGCAAATCTGTCAACATTGGTATCAGAGCATAGTTTTGCATCGTTTAATAAGTAAAAAGAAAAAAAAAATCGCATTTTTTTTTGTCGCTGCGGAAGAGACGATGAACAGTGAATTTTACTGTGCCGTCGTTTGAGAAATGTGTGCAGAGAATATTTTTCTCAAACCTTCTATGTGCATGTGCGCAAAAAAAAAAAAAAAAAATCAATGCGCTGTGTGCGCATGTGGCAACTGTTGCATGAAAACAGTAATTAAAAAAAAAACAATGGTAACAGAAATGAACTTGTAGTTCGTGCATTTGCTTTGATAAATTTTTTTTATCATTGTTTGTTTTTTAAAAAAAAAAAAAGGGAAAACAAAGACTGCATGCTACAGTAACCCGAAGCAAACAAATTTTTTTTGCATGTTACAGTAATTTGAAACCATTTTTTTATTAATTAAAGATTAAACTTTGTGTTTTATTTTTAATTAATCTATGTTTGGTCTAATTAACTTGATTTGGTCCAAACAATTAATTGGTTTAATCGGATCAATTACATTGGTCTAATGGGCCTAGCCAGTACTTGGAGTGCACGGCAGGAGCCTGGACAATTTAATATGATACCCGGCCAATAACACTGGGTGCTCTTCCAGCAATAGTATTTGACACTATTGATTGAGTAGAGATAGACTCAGTATTTGACTGAGTGAACATAAGTCAACATGGGCTGACTTAACATAGTTGACTATGGTCAACTTAACTCATAACTCGTCGAGTAGTTGTTTGGAACATCTATGACTTGACTTAAACAACTTAATAATAAACTTAATGGATAGGCTAAGTGGCTAGGAATGTAGAGATAAGGAACACCACACTAAGTGCTTGGGTACCTGGGGTGCTCGGAGCAACTTATGTAGGGTTTTTGGATCTCACATAAACACTATCAACATGAGTCTTCATAGGATTAGTTAAATGTCTATCTATGGGTCAAAATATCAATTGATTGATCAATGGGTCAATCGATTGTAGCCCCTGAAAATCAGGAAGTTTTAGTTCTTCTTGATTTTAGTGTATTTTGTTCTGTGCCTGGATAAATTGAAATAAACTGGTATTTGTACTAGTTTGTCGGTTGTGTACTGACATGATTCATTTCAATTTTGCAGATGGTACGGATGTATACCACGATGACACGGCGCGATTGGATGCGCAATCGGTATAGAAAGGCTATTGAAGATATTGAGTACGACCCTTTCCATGGAATTCAAGGACACATAGGGAAACTTGATAGGCTATTCTGGAAGCTCGAGATGCAAGATTTTCCAATTCTTGATAATTACAGAATTGGGGCGTTGATTCGTTCATTGCCCGAAAATCTTGGGAATATAGCACGACAGATATGGGGTTTATATGAAGGACGTATTTCATATACCCAGTTGTGCACTGAGCTACTTCACTACAATGAGTGTGAAGAAGATCCAGAAGAATATCCAGAGGAAGACTCAGAGAAGAGCTTATCTGTGGGCTCTCTTCGTGTAGGCTCTTTGCAGGATTCTGTGTCCTGGCATCATTTTGATAGTGTCCTAGTCGAGGATGTTCCAGTTCAGACCAAGATGACTGGGCGTGTTTGGATTGCTGCTGCGCTAGGGTTTGTCCTAGTGGGAGCAGTAATAGCTTATCTAGTTTATTAGGAGTTGTTTCTAGTTTATGAGTAGGAAGAATGTTATATGTAACATTCTTAGTAGAGTTCTTTGTTATCTGTTAACAATGTAAACATGCTTAGTTAATGTTCATTTTATTCTGTTAACTCTACATGATGCATGATTAAATGATATGTTCATTTATTGTTATATATCATGCTATGATAATGATTAATTTCATTAAGTGGGATGTATGTAATAAAATAGATCAATATAAGTCAGATTGGCACATACAAATGATGAGTGATAACATAGTTGTCACTTGATTTTGTAAACCAGATCAGATTTATTTTGAGTTTATTTTAAGATTACATGCATGGAATACATACACTGAATATCTAAATAATCTGTTTATTTGTGATAGATTATGGCAACAAAGAACATCATAGCTGAATTAAATAAAGGTGAAAAACTGAATGGCGATAACTACAAAATATGGCACCTCAAGATCCAATATGTTCTTGAGGAACAAGAAGTTCTGGAGGCTATTAATCAGGTTATGATAGAACCTGTTGAGAGTACTGCAGCACAATACAGACGTGATCTGGATGCCTACAAGGCTTGGAAAAAGAAAGATTCCACTGCTAAGGGCATATTGATAAGTTCAATGGTGGATGACTTAGTATTTGAGTATGAGCCATATCCTTCAGCTCATGTAGTCTGGGTCGCCCTTAGAGAGAAATATAGTGGAACCAGTCTGAGCAAGCTTCGACAGCTGACGATCAAGTTCGACAGCTATAAGAAGCGCCCGAATGTATCTATGGTTCAACATATCAGGGAGATGTCAAACATGATTCGGGAGCTTAAAACTGCTGGTCATGAGTTGACTGATGAACAACAGGTTCAGGCAGTTATTCGTTCCCTTCCAGATTCTTGGGAGACCATGAAGCAGACCTTAACTCACAGTGAGAGTATTAAGACTTTCACTGATGTCTCACGCCATGTTGAACTGGAGGCGGAGAGAGTAGAATCCGCGAGGATTTCTGGCCAAGCCTATTTGGCTGCCGGTTCTGCTGGATCATCTGGATCCAACAAAAGAAAATGGTTCAAGAAGGGAAAGGGGAAGAAAAAGGAGGCTGCTACTGCTACTGTGAAGGATCAAATCAAGAAGAAGAAGACAGGAAAGAAACCTAAAAGCAGGGTGTCTTGCTTTAATTGTGGCAAAAAGGGCCACTATGCTCGGGAGTGTACTGAGCCAAAAAAGGTAACTTCTAGTCTGTCTTCTGAGCATTTTGTTGCTAGTACTGTGTTGATGACTGATTCTTATCCTTTGTGGATTATAGATTCGGGAGCCACCAACCATGTAGCTCGGGAGCGAGTTACTTATGTGGCGTACCGCCGGGTACCAGCTGGCAACAAATGGATCTATGTAGGAAACAATGCAAGAGTCGAAGTCAAAGGAGTCGGCACTTGCAAACTTAACCTTCGTGGTGGAAGTACTTTGTTTCTACATGATGTATTGTATGCTCCTGAGATTCGAAGGAATCTTGTATCTGTTACTTGTCTTCTTGATTTAGGGTACTCTATTAATTTTTTCAGCCGATGTGTAGAACTTAAGATTGACTCTGTGTCAATCGGATATGGTTTTTTATCAAATGGTTTTATGGTACTAGATGTGGTGCCTGATGAAAATTATGCGATTGATAGTTATTTTTCAAACATTGCTCTTACTAGTGATGCAAATATTACTGATGAAGTTTGGCATGCTAGATTAGGACATATAGGACAAGATCGCATGAATCGATTAGCTAGAGAGGGCTTATTGGGCTCTCGGGCTAAGATAAACTTGTCTATATGTGAGCATTGTCTTGCTGGAAAAGCAACGAGGAAACCATTTGGTAAGGCTATTAGAGCTGATTCTCCATTGCAATTAGTTCATTCGGATATATGTGGTCCAATGAATGTGAAGGCTAGGCATGGAGGTTCCTATTTCATTACATTTATTGATGATTTCACCAGGTATGGTCATGTGTATTTGATTTCTCAAAATCTGAAGCATTGGATTGCTTCATTCGTTATATGAACGAAGTTGAGAATCAAACGGAACGTAAGGTTAAGGCCTTACGCACTGATCGTGGGGGTGAATATCTGTCTGATCTGTTCAAGACAACATGTAATGATAAGGGGATTATTAGACAGTTAACGATCCCAGGAACTCCACAGCAAAATGGGGTTGCTGAAAGAAGAAATAGGACTCTTCTTGAAATGGTTAGGTCTATGATGGCGCAGGCTAATTTACCAATCTCCTATTGGGGAGATGCATTATTGGCAGCAGCCTATATACTTAACAAAGTGCCTTCAAAATCTGTTCCATCTACCCCATATGAACGTTGGACAGGCAGAAAACCAGATTTGAGTAATCTGAGACCCTGGGGGTCAGCTGCCTACATTCATGATAGTTCTCACAAGTATGGAAAACTGGGACCTAGAGGTAAGAAATGTATCTTTATAAGATATTCTGAGGCCTCCAAAGGTTATGTTTTCATAGGTGAGCAACACGATGGAACAATCTCTGAGATTGAATCTAGAGATGCCACTTTTCTAGAAATTGAGTTCCCAGCTAGGGGTGAAGTAGATAAGACAGTTCCTTTATTTGAGGAGGATGGGTCATTATCAACTGGACAGGTGTCAAGTGTGATACCTGAACCCAGTCAACCGAGTGGGAGTAATTTGCCTAGTCACGGGGTGACTTCTCAACAGCCCAATATACGGAAAAGTGTCCGTAAGATCATACCTAAAAGGAGGTTTGATATTGAGAATGAGGCAATGATGATACTCCCAGTTGATAATGATGAACCTCAATCTGTTGAGGAAGCTTTGGGATGTAGGGTTGGTGAAAAGTGGAAAAATGCAATGGAAGAAGAGATGGAGTCAATGATTCGGAATCAAGTTTGGGAGTTAGTCGATCTTCCTCCTGGCCGAAGGGCTATTGGGAATAAATGGGTTCTTAAAATAAAGAGGAAATTTGATGGATCGATTAACCGATACAAAGCTCGTTTGGTTGCAAAAGGGTTTACCCAATTGGAGGGTATAGACTTTGAAGAGACATTTTCTCCTGTAGTGAAGTTTGTATCAATCCGAGTCATTTTAGCTTTTGTAACACATTATGACTTGGAATTACATCAAATGGATGTCAAAACCGCTTTCCTTAACGGAGAGCTTGACGAGGAAATCTATATGGTTCAGCCAGAAGGTTTCGTTGCTTTAGGTCAAGAGGAAAAAGTATGTAGATTGAAGAAATCTATATATGGGCTGAAGCAAGCGTCAAGACAGTGGAACATAAGATTTAACGAAGTGGTTTTATCTTATGGTTTCGAAATGATCAATGAGGATCATTGCGTTTTCCTAAAGAAGGAAAAAGGAAAGTATGTCATTTTATCATTATATGTTGATGATATGCTGATAGCAGGAAATGACATAGGTTTTGTTAGAGAAGTCAAAGAGTGGTTATCTTCACAATTTGACACAACGGATATGGGAGAAGCTGAATACATCTTAGGGGTTAAGATCATCAGGGATCGATCTAAGAGACTTTTGGGTTTGTCACAAGAGTCTTATATAACTAAGATGTTACAACATTTCAGCATGTCTGATTGCAACAGTGAACAGACACCTACTGTGAAAGGTACTGTTCTGAGCAAAAGTATGAGTCCCAAGACTCCAAATGATATAGCCGAGATGAATAAAAAATCATATGCTAATGCCATAGGTAGTTTAATGTATACCATGTTGTGTACTCGTCCCGATATTAGCTATGCTGTTGGCTTAGTCAGCCGGTTCCAGTCAAACCCAGGACCGAGACACTGGAAGGCAGTGAAAAGGATATTCAGATATCTGAAGGCGACGACAGATTATTGTCTCTGTTATCAAGGATCAGATATGAGCCTGAAGGGCTATTCAGATGCAGATTGGGCTGGGGACCTGGATGATAGAAAATCAACATCAGGCTATGCTTTCTTGTTGAATGGTGGCGCCATCTCCTGGAACAGCAAGAAACAGGCCTGCGTGGCCTTATCTACTATGGAAGCTGAATATGTGGCATGTTCAGCTGCTGTGCAAGAAGCAGTCTGGTTGAGAAGGTTCCTGAAGCATCTGAAGATTGCTGAGGATAGTGGGAGTCCAGTTACTGTCTACTGTGACAGTCAAGCTGCTATAGCTTTTTCTAAAGATCCCAAATATCACAGCAAAGGCAAGCATATAGCTATAAAGTATAACTTTATCAGGGATATTGTTGCTAAAAAGAAGGTGGTTCTTGAGTATATCCCTGCACGAGCTATGCTTGCAGATCCTTTTACTAAGCCAATGACTAGAGAGTCATTCAATGAGCATGTAAAGTCTATGGGACTTCGAAGAATGTAACAAAATTGTAATTGACAATCAGATATGTTTTGATTGTTTGAAATGAAAGTCATAATTTATTCAGTGTATGTGTGTTTATGTTACATTCTAATAAGATCTCGGTGAGCATGTTGGCAGGTAGTGATTGGTCCTCTCACATGGACAATCATCTCTATTTGTTTTGTATGAATAGAGGTAAGACCGATGCTTATAGGTCAGCTTATGTGGCTGTTGGCTTGGGAAGCTGTAAAATTTGTTACATTCCTATAAGTTTGGGTCGTCTTGATATTTGTATCAAGATAAGATCATTTTATGGTAAATAATTGAAGTAAATGAACCCACCATTTGCTATACCTGTTTTGAGCCAGATTAGAATTCATATGTTGAATTCTGGATTCATATGTTGAATTCTGGATTAGGCATTGGGAATGTCTAGATCGAAATCTGTACGATGTTGTTTTTGAGCAAACATGCACTCTTTATTGGTAAAGAGGATAACATCGTAGCATGTGATTCATACCACATGTGTTACTGCGACAATAAGGATAGTAGAAAAATTAATCCCTGCTTCTCTACTATGTGAGCCCTTTGAGATTATATGTTAATCTCAGTATTTGCCTTTAGTGACTGTTTAGCTGTCTACTTGAAGTTTTAATCAATGCTCGCTACTTTAGCATGTCGACCTATGACTATGGATGATGCGGTCTATGGAACATGTCTAGGAAAGCAATTGATTAAAATGAATGGATTCTAGCTAAAAAGGAAGATTAAATAGGTTTACATCTTTTGAGTATATTCACTGGTCGACCCTTTTCTGTTGTGTACAGAAATGTTTGTGAATATTGTGAATATGAGACATGCTCTTGACATTATGATCGTAATGAGGGATTAGAGATGTTCATATTGATGTAAATGTGGATTATTTAATCTGGGTAAATAGCAAGACAAGACATATCCAGGAGAATGGTTTTGTACCAACTGGATAATGGCTGTGTGCCATCAGGTAATGGTTGTGTACCACCTGGAGGATGACTTTGTGTCATCAGGAGAATGATTATGTGTTATTCAGAGAATGGTTATGTATCATTCAAAGAGCGGCTAAGTTAGGCGTAACAACTTTTCTTAGCATTGATCGCTCTATGAGCAGCTATGTAAGGTGTAACAACTTTCTTAGCATTTGATTGCTCAGTGTGCTTGCTGTCGCACGAACCATTTTCTAGAGTATGAATTGGATGTTCTATTAGTCTATGTGACTATTGATCTCTGTTCTATTAGTCTTTTGGGGACTATAGATCTCGGCTTTGTTAGTCTATGTGACTAAATACCTCTTATTAGTCTATGTGACTAAGGACTCTGGCTCTTCTTAATGGTCTATGTGACCATTTACCCTTTAATACCTCTTAATGGTCTATGTGACCATTTGCTTTTGTGGCATTCATTTGGACGAGTGGGAGATGTAGGCAGTTACAACTGCACACGTTGCCAGATGTGGCAACGTGTGTGAGGAAGTGTCGTGCAGCGCTTCGATCTGGCTTTTCCCCTATAAAAGTGAGTTCGTCCAAGCGAACGAGGTGTGCGAAATCTGTTTGCGAAGGCAGAGAGCGAGAGAGAACAGCAGAGAGCGAGAGAGAGCAGCGCAGAGGAAGCGTTCCGATAGGCTGCCGAAGTGCGAGATCATCAGAGAACACCCGAGGCGCGGCAAACTTGGTTCGTGGACGGGTAGGGACCTTCCCGGTGTGTGATCGTTCCTCAGACGGCAAGCTTCTTCCTTCGCCGGAGACGAAACATAAAGAATTTCATCCACTGTAAGGTTTTCGTTTTTCCGTTTAAATTGCATTTAATCCTTATATAAATTGCCTAAACGATGCAAATCTGTCAACAGTAGTAATATTCAAGGATTCAAGAAAAGGTGAAGCCACCCATGTCAGACTAATTACATTATTGATTCACTAATACCTGCCAAATATGCGCTGCAAGAAATTGACTATTTAAAGATATAAGCATCATTTCAAAATCAACTAAAAGGATAAAGGATTATAGAATGCTGCAGAAACACGTAACGAGAAGTAACAGTTGCTAATATCATTGTAGTACAAAGTGTGATCCTTAAGATTAGCATAAGAGTTGGTTCATTATAACAATGATATCATCGTTATTCAAAATTATCAGACTGTTAGATAAGGAGTAATCATAATCAGAATCTAGCATAATCAGTATCTGAAAAAAAAAATCCAATGAATAGTTTTCTCCCTATAAAGTTATGTTGGTACCAAAATCCCATGAATAGTTATCTCCCTACAAGCTTATCAACTCATGATATGTACTGATCCCATCCTGTACAAACAATTCATACTCAAAGTTTGCCTCGCTTATTAACTGCTTGTAATTCTAAGCCGATGTGACAGATGGGATAACTTCATCGAACATTTTTATACTACTAAAAAGGATTACTGATATATACAGAGATAATTCAGCGTCACAAACTGAGAATTTTCTGTGCCATAGAGACTTAGACCAGTCGAATTGTAAGCCAAGAGTGCCCGACGTAGTTTTCTAAGACTATGCAGCTACTGATTTGCATGGACCATGTACCTGTTAAAAGGAGCGCAAAAAGAGAGTAACAAAGAATACATAAGCAATGCTAAATTTTATTATTCATTGATGTTTAATATATATAATATATAAAAGTACTTGGTCCATTAACTGAATTATTCTAATAATTATAATAAAATTATTCTAATAATTTTTAATTTGATTTGATCTGATTATTTGATCCGGTCATCCAATTATATTGAATGAATCTTTTTTTACTCCCGATAAACTCAACGTGAGATCTTTGATGTTGAGTTTATTTGCTAGCTTGTTGAAATATTATCTAGATAATGACTTAATAAACATATCAATAATTTGATCTTTTGCAGAAATATAAGAGACGGATAACTATTTAGTTGCCACATGCACGTTCTCGAAAAAAATAAAAATCAATTTTCATATGTTTTGTATGAGCATGAAAGATTGGATTAGTTGTAAGATATGTTGCTCCAATATTGTTGCACCAAATTTTTGATATATTATTTGATGCAAGATGAAGTTCAAAACGAAGTGATTGAAGCTAAATAATTTCAGAAGTGATTGAAGCCAAATAATTCAAAAAGAAGTGATCAACCTCAGTGCAACTTGAATGAGATACCGTAAGTTACTTTTTCAAATTCCATAAGATAAGATTTTGTCCAAGAAATATTACATATCTACTTGTAGATCGTTTGTCTTCAGGAGAGTTTACCCAATCTTATCATTATAAGCATATAAATCTCGAAATGATTGACGATATAAAAGAAGATCATGTAGAATAATACTTTTGATATAGTGAAGTATTCTTTTTTACATTATCCCAATTTTGCTCATTTGGGCATTCATAAATTGACAAGCACGATTTACTATAAAGGTAATGTAAGAATATGGGAATTTGAGGGGTTAAAGGGTAAGTTTAACCAAACATAAGGGCTCATATGGGAATAATCGAATTTAGAGGGGTTATTCGCAAAAGACCAGCTCTTTAATTACTTTCCCTTTTCGCACCTTGCGGCAGATCGCGAACGCACAGCCACGACTCCTCCTCGTTCCTCTTCTCTCCACTTCATCTTCTTCTTCTCTGATTTCACCGCCGCCAGCTCCCGGAGTTCTCGCATCTCCACAGAGTGTGTATCCCTTTCTTTCCATTTGAAGTGAAATGCAACAAGGGAGTTCTGTGTCGGTCGCCGACGATTTCCCACTGCTTCCGATATGAAAAGGTGAGTTAGGGATCTTGATCATACTCGTTTTCCATGATTTTGGTTGCGATGGAATCGTTATCAACGTTGGAATTTGTTTTTACATCCTTTTCACCGGCTGATCTCGAGTTGGATCCGTGATTTAGGGCTATTCGCGTTTGATTCATTTTCTCTACCTGTTCTTGGAAGATTGGAGTGGGTAGCCAGGATTTGGGTTGGTCAATCAGTTGTGTCCCATCTGGAGTTGATCGGTGCAGGGAATGATCCTCATGCGTGTGCGTTAAGAGGTAAGATTTTGAAGCTAATGGTATAGATCTTGTTTTCTCTGTTCTTCCTCTGTGGCTCTGTGAATGGTGGGGTTTGGAGGTTTCGGTTCCTTACGGCTTGATCAGTGAGATTTGTTGGTTGTTAATTGCACTATTTTGTTCTTGATTGGGGATGATCAGTAGGTATATTCGATGGGTTGTCTAGCTACTGATTGTGTTATGGTATTGGATCAGATTTTATGTTAGGAATTGGCTTCATTTTGCCTCTGATCAGATTAGTTGAATTATGATATGTTGTTTTGGATGTGTTGCTTCCATTCTTAGGTTCATGCTTGTGTTCTTGAGCTTGCCGTAGGTTGGTGAGGGTGAGCAGTTGATGGGTTGGAGTGAGACAGAGTCCGTTGCATTTCTTGTGTTGCCGTGAGCTGGGGGAATCTAATCTAGGGTTGTTGCACTAAGGGAGGTTGGTTGTTTGATTGGAGCATGGTTTTGGTTATGAGTTCATTTACTTCAGCTTAAGTTTTGGATTCCATTTTCTGTTAGGAATGAGTAGGAATTTCTGTGCTAGTAACCATGTCGTGGGATGTGGGTGGCTTCACTATGATGGTTAGCTAGATGAGGTCGGAGTTTTGATTAGGTTTAGGATAAACCTAAGTCGAGCCTAAGACCTATAACTCGGTGTAGATAGGATTAACTCTAATATGGGATGATTAGTTAGATTAGCTACTTACTTTTGTGTAGATAGGTAATTATGCTCTATGATGCAGGACTTTGATTTGGTTATATTTTTCCGCTGCGGATTATTTTGGAGGGGGGGGGGGGGGGTTCTTGTCGCACGGATTTCTCCATATCGAGGCGGGTACTTTTGACTATATCTTTTTTTATATATAATCGTCTCTTATGCATAGTTAGATATAAATAGTTGTAGGGATACCTGATACTTCTATTTCTGTACCTTTTCTTTCAGTAGTTGTATATGTTCAGTTTTACTGTTTACTGTTCTTTATTAATGCGTGGATTGGTTCTATGTACTACTTACCTTATACCTGGTGTTAGGGTTTAGGCTATGGTGCATACCGGTTACCTGGACTATTACATATCATGTAGATGGCAGTAGGGTTAGAAAGTGGGTGATGCATGGGTTAGAGACATGCATCATCATTGCACATAGCATAGGTGGGCGACTTTTGACTCCCTGGAGGTTAAGATGGGTCATCGGATTTGCTACTGGTGTAGGGGCATATGTAGGCGATCTTTGACTCCCTGATGGTTGAGATGGGTCGTCAGACTTGCCACATGACCTGTCGTATAGTCCCAATTCCACTCTTCGTTAGTGGATTATAGGCCACGACATTGCGACAAGTCCCCTATTCTGTCTAGAGATAGTTAGGAATGTGGGAGCGTTACTTTTCCTTAGGGTGAAGTACGTTCCGATCCAAAACCCTGCTCATTTGGTTTCGCGTGATGCACGACGGTGGCGGTCTGAGTGGAGGGAGGCCCTGGTCAAAGCCCTACTCACTCGGTTTCGCATAGATGCGACGGTGGTCGACTGGCGTCAGGGGTGACCCATGTTACATCATGAGCATGTTATGCATTTCTGCATTTGGTTGTGTTTGCTACACTTAGTTGTTGCATTTGGTTAATATGCATGCTATTGGGTTTGGATCGACACAGGTATGTACTCCCTCTTGATGGTTCAATTCTATATTTCCTCTTATTGCATTTTTCTTCAGTATTGTGTTAGATGGTGACTTACTGCTAGTATAGCTTCTTATGCATATTGGTCTGTATTCGATGAGTTCTTTGGACTCACCCCGTTAGCCTTGTTTTTTCCTTTTCAGGATGATCGACTGGAGTGCCCGGCAGCCTGTCCCAGTTCACGTATTTTCGAGACGATTCTCGAGGTTGATCTTGTATTTTGATGGGGGTAGATGTTGGTACCCCTTTTCTATTCATTTTATCTTTTCATTTCCGCTGCTGTATTTGTATTCTGTTGTGTCATTTTTCACGGTGGTATAGTTGTACTTTTGTGTGTCATCTAGACCTTTGCTTCATTTTGTTTTGTCGTAAGTCGTACAGGTACGCAGCTTTTATCATCGTCTTTGTTTTCCTTCCATTCAGTGGCTTGTTCCAGCCCTATAGGCTGCGGTACAGACTGGCTAAGAGAGTCGTAAATGTTAGGTTTCCGGATTGTTCACCAGGTCGAGGGAGAAACAGTCCGGTCAGTATCGGACCGGCGGCTCCTCGAGGCGTGACAGGTAATATCAAGTCATGTGATAGCGACATATTATAAGACTCCAACAATGCTTCGATAAATCTGTGGATCAAACAAAGTGGGAGAAGATGAAGTTGTAGAATTGTTTATACCAATTGGTATAGAAACTGGGTGTGCTCTATCCATTTTGTCTCTTTAGAGAAGCTCAATAATGTATTTGTTCTGATAGAGGAGATAGACTTCCTCATGTAGAATATGTTCAATACCAAGAAAAAAATGAGCATTCTCCAAATCTCAAGTAGGAAATTATTTATTGAAAAGATTTAATAAAGTTGTGATATCCTTTAAATCGTTATTGGTTATTAGGATGTCACCCACGTAAATAAGAAAAAATATTACTAATCCATCATTATATTTGTGGAATAGAGATGAGTCAATTTTGATCTAGAAAATCCTTGAGCTTTAAACCAATTAGACAATCGATAAAATGCATGAGGAGCTTGTCAAAGACCATATAAGGAGTTTTTGAGTTGACAAACATGAGAAGAAAATTATGGATGAATGAACTCAGGTGTTTGCTTCATAAATACAATTTTCTCAAGATGACCATGACGAAATGCATTGGAAATATCTAATTTTTGTACAGGTCAATTAGAACTAATAGGAATCAATAATAATAGTTTGACAGATATAATTTTGATGATCGAGCTAAAAGTGTCATTGAAGTCAATACCTGGCTGTTGACTAAATCCTTTGTCTATAAGTCAAGCTTTATGTCATTCAAGAGAACCATCAGCTTATGCTTCAGACGAAATACCCATTTATAGCTCATAACATTCATTGAGGGAGTGCATGACACTAGGCTCCATGTTCCATTGCGAAAAAGTGAATTAAATTTTGTAGCCATATTTGCACTATACCAATTTGGATCCTTGTTCGCTTGTGTAAAACAAGTTGGTTCAATCAATTTTGAAGAAACCACTAGATATCGTGGAAGGAGATGTCAAGTTGTCATTGGCTGACATTGTGTATATATGTCACTTAAGGGAAGCATGCGACGAGAAACATTATCATCTAAATCACTTGTTGATGGTGATGAGAGAGTAAGCTAACATGATGATTTTGATGGCAAACTTGTAGTATCTGAGGATCCAGAGCTAGAGAGTATATTATCTTGTATTTGGCGAGGCTTCTAAGATTAGAGCAACACTTGAGGTAATTTTGATGGTATAGGGGAATTATCAGATAGCTCTAGAGCTCGACCTAGCACTTCCAACAATGTTAAGTGGCATCAAAAAAATATCACCTGTATCTAGATGAGAGATTGAAGAGTCTACTAAAAAAATAGAATAGAGATTCATCAAAAGTAACATGGCGTGAAGTATATATCCGTCAAGTTGGGATATGTAAACAACAATACCCATGATGCATATTACTATAACAAAAAAACACATAGTAATAAATGAGAGTCAAGTTTATGTATAGAGTAGGGGCATAATCATGGATAACATACACAACCAAAGATTCGAAGAAACTTATAGTCAGGAGTCTGATTATCAAATTTTTCTAATGGACACTTATGATTGAGCAATGATGTAGAAAGTCGATATATAAGATATACCATAGTACAAACAACTTCATCCCAAAATTTTCATGGAGTCGATGCATAATGAAGAAGAGTGAAGGCAGTTTCAATTATATGTCTATGTCTTCTCTCAACAGGGTCATTTTGTTCTCAAGTGTGAGGGAAAGAGACTCGATGAACAATCTCATAAGAGACAAGATGACGATGAAGAACTTGATATTCACCTCCCTAATCAGAATGAAGAGAGAGTATTTTACGATTAAAATATCGTTTAACTTATTTTTGAAAATTACAGAATATGTCTAATAAATTAGATTTCTTTTTCATTGGATAAAGCCAAATATATTTACTAAATGATCAATGAAGGTAACATAATATATGAAACCTCAGTTAGAAAGGATAGATGAAGGGCCTCAAACATCAGAATGAATTATTTCAAGTGAAAAACTAAAAATATGATCTGATGAAGAGAAAGATAATTTATGACTTTTAGATTCCATACAGGACATACATGAATGAGATGAAGAGAAAGTAAACGAAGTAGATAAACTATACCTATTTATGATCGACTGAACAATATGAAGGGAAGGACAACCAAGTTGAGCATGTCAAACTGGTTAATTTGTACGTTCACTAATAAAAGCTTTTATTGAAGAACTTTGAAGATAGTAGATGTCATTTTTCATTCCCCCATAAAACATAGTAGTACTTGTTCCTCTATGTTTTATAAGATAATGATTATAATAAAATTTAAGGCATTATTATCAAGTCAAAACTGATGTATGAAGAGTAAATTTTTAGTAATAGATGGAACATGAAAGATGTTGCACATGTGAAAAAGTATGATTAGATAAATGAATATATGTGTTTCCAAAATTAGCAATTTAAAACTTGAGTCATTACCTTACTATATCGTATAGAACCATGGTACGACATTACTTCTGTCATAATATTATAGTCTGATGTGACATGATAAGTTGCCTTAGTGTCAATATATTATTCAGCAGAAAAAAACTTTAGTGATTTACCAAGAGTAAGCATAGACGAGAGTACTTTAGGATATGCTCATGAAACAGTTGATTTTCTTAAGGCTAAAGGACCACCAATGAAATTTATATCAAATTGTCTAAGATATTAAATACCAATATGCTCAACTTTGAGACAAATTTGATATTTCCTTCGGTATCTGACATTGAAAATAAAAGCAAAAGTGAGAAAGAGAAAAGAGAGAAAGAAGGGATTTAGGGAAAAAAATTTAAAAGGAAGGGATTAATAAAGAAGAGATAAAAAAAAGGTGGGAAAGAAATAAAAAGAAGAACGGTTTGAAAAAAAAAAGAAGAGAGAAGATTACTTAGTTGGGTGGAAAAACAAATTAGAAAATAAGAGGGAGAGGATATCTTAACCATGTGAGAAAAATTAAAAGAGGATCATTACTTCAATAACTGTTAACCTTTTCTTTTGAGCAGCGGCGGTGACAATATGGCTGGTGGAGGAGGATGGTTGTTTGGGATGGGCGACGTCGCATGAAAACAAAGAAAGGTGTCGATGAAAAAGAGGCAGCATGTGAGGTAAGAAGAGTTACGACTCTGATATCATGTTAAAAGAAGGAGTAGGAAGAGAGCAACAAAGAATATAAGGAATGATAAATCTTATTATTCATTGATATTTGTCCCTAAATATAATACAATCCCATTAACAAAATTATTCTAATAATTATAACAAAATTATTTTAATAATTCTTAATTTGATTTGATTTGATTATTTCATCTTATTATTCTAATTATATTGAATAAATCTCTTTCGACAATTTACCAAAGGGCGCATCTGAGAATTGATATTTACCAAAAGGCGTACCATGGTTTTATTTTTACCAAAGGGCGTATTCATTTTAGTGAACTTCCTTTTATACCCCTTCCGCCCAAAATAGTCTTTCTCTTTCTCTTTCTCAGTAACAAATCCCGAGACAACTGAATCTGCTTTTTCAGATTTATCATTTTAAAATAATATATTTAGGAATCGGCTAAAAAACATAAGGTAAAGAAAGAAAAATTATTTCTATTAACAGAAAGCTCTCTTCCAACGTGATTTTAAAAATCTAAAGTGATGATTTTTTATATTTGATTAATATAAATTAATATATCAAATAATATTTAATATATATATTAATATATAAAAAAGACTTGAAATTAAAAACGCTTGAAATCTTTTGATTTCAGATCCAACGTGGGCCTAAAATAAAAGATTTCAGGCCCAGCGTGAGCCTAAAACAAAAGATTTCGGGCCCTACTCAAGGCCTGAAATCAAATGATTTTAGGCCTTGCTCAGGCCTGAAATCATGTGTTATGATAGGATTTTTTACGCAGGCCTGAAACATAAAGAAAATCTCTTTATATTTTTGAAATCACAATAAAAATCACTGAGAAAGACTATCTTACCTGAGACATTCTAATTAATATAAAACGTGCATTATATTTAAAACGAACTTTATATATATATATATATATATATATATATATATAATATATATATATATATATATAAAGAAAAAGCAACTTCAACAGCAGGGCCTGAAATCAGTTGATTTCAGGCCCTGCATGATTATATAAAATTAATAAATATAAAAAATAATTAATAAAGATAATAATATATATTGATCAGTAAAATTAAAGATATAAGGATGATTTACTAAAACAAGCTATGATTCTACATTAGTGTTGTATCGTTCTGTGCCAACTGATACAGTATGAGAACATCAGTGGGTTTTGGTGAAAACCCACTGATAGACCTTAAAAACTCCTATTGCAACATAATTTATAATCATTAGAAGTTTGGACACCAAAAATATCATCTCCTAGCTCAACTCTAACTATTGATATTGGGTTTTGAGAAATCCAAATATCCTAGGTCCATCAGTGGGTTTTGGTGAAAAACCACTAATACACCTAAAAACCTCTCATTGCAACATAATTTATAATAATTAGAAGTTTGGACACGAAAAACACCATCTCCTAGCTCAACTCTAACTATTGATATTGGGTTTTGAGAAATCCAAATATCCTAGGTCGATCAGTGGGCTTTGATGAAAACCCACTGATAGACCTAAAAACTCCTATTGTAACATAATTTATAATCATTAGAAGTTTGGACATCAAAAATATCATCTCCTAGAACTATTGATATTTTTATTTAATTTAATAAATCATAATTAAATATTATAAAAAATATTTTTAAAATTAAAAAATTATAGAAAATACCACCTCCTTGGGCCTGAACACAGATGTGTTCAGGCCCTCCTTCTAAAATTTTTTAATTTTAAAAATATTTTTTATAATATTTAATTATGATTTATTAAATTAAATAAAAATATTAATAGTTCTAGGAGATGGTATTTTTGGTGTCCAAATTTCTAATGATTATAAATTATATTGCAATAGGAGGTTTTTATGTGTATCAGCGAGTTTTCACCAAAACCTACTGATGGACCTAGGATATTTGGATTTCTCAAAACCTAATATCAATAGTTAGAGTTGAGCTAGGAGATGGTATTTTTGATGTCCAAACTTCTAATGATTATAAATTATGTTGCAATAGGAGTTTTTTAGGTCTATCACTGATGTTCTCATACTGTATCAGTTGGCACAGAACGATACAGTAATAATGTAGAATCATAGCTTGTTTTAGTAAATCATCCTTATATCTTTAATTTTGCTGATCAATATATATTATTATCTCTATTAATTATTTTTTTATATTTATTAGTTTTATATAATCATGCAGGGCCTGAAATCAACTGATTTCAGACCCTGCTGTTGAAGTTGCTTTTTCTTTTTATATATATATATATATATATATAAGTTCATTTTTAATATAAAGCACGTTTTATATTAATTAGAATGTCTCACATAAGATAGTCTTTCTCAGTGATTTTTATTGTGATTTCAAAAATATAAAGAGATGTTTCTTTATATTTTAGGCCTACGTAAAAAAATCTATCATAACACATGATTTCAGGCCGACGCTGGGCCTGAAATAAAAGATTTCAGGCCCACGTTGGGCCTGAAATATTTCTATTTCAGGCCCACGCTGAGCTTAAAATCTCGCTGGGTCTGAAATCAAAAGATATCAGGCCTTTTTAATTTCAAGTCTTTTTTATATATTAATATATTTATTAAATATTATTTAATATATTAATCAAATATCACTTTAGATTTTTAAAATCACGTTGGAACAGAACTTTCTGTTAATGGAAATAATTTTTTTTTACCTTATGTTTTTTAGCCGATTCCTAAATATATTATTTTAAAATGACAAATCTGAAAAAGTAGATTCAGTTGCCTCGGGATTTGTTACTGAGAAAGAGAAAGAGAAAGAGAAAGGTTATTTTTGGCGGAAGAGGTATCAAAGGAAGTTCACTAAAATAAATACGCCTTTTGGTAAATATCAATTATCTCTTTGGTAAATTGCCGAATCTCTCTTTTAATACCTCTTTGTATACGTGTTGGAGCATCAAATACATCAGAAATTAGACCGTACTCATAGTATGACTTGTTCTGTTAAGTGACTGGAAAACTAACTAAACTTTGGGTAATCCAACAACATTGTTCCTCAATATCCAATGCACGCAGAATAAAATAAAATCCAATAAGAGAATAGAAAAATAAGTACCATTAGGATCGTAGCTTGATGGTACTAGAATCAATTTCCATTATTGGACATTATTATCCATATTAAATAGGCTTATTTATAAGTTGCATATGTAAATAATCCTTTAAAGTAGTCTAACTTATGTTTATTGGGTTTCAGAGTACTGGATGTGGATACAATGTGTAGAACCTTTTAACCCAATTTGTTATCATCTATGGGTTGATAACATATTGGATTTCTATACAAAGGGGAGGTTCTCAAAGGTTTAGGGTATCTTATTAATAAAGTTCTTGGTTGACCTAGAGTTTTTCGTCACCGTCAACCCTTACTTAAGCCCCTTGGAAGATCTCTTTCTTCTTTCCGCTACATCTTCTTTAACAGGGATTAAGTCGACTATGCTAGGACAAGAACAATAATTATTCAATCAGGTTCCTTATCTTTATGTTTATGTATTACTTTATTATGTTATACTTTTGATGAAACTAGATTATGTCTTGTATTTTCTCTATTCGAGTTCTTATTTCATTTCTAGAATTCATGCCATTAAAAAAAAAACTTAAGTTTTATCATCCAAATAAAGTGACATATAGCATTTCTTAAAAGGCATGGCTTTACTCAATTATATAAACCCTCAAATTTAGACATCCAAATATCTGTCTTGTCAATGGACAAATGCAACAAACCACTCCTAGGAAGTTAGCTATCTTTAATCATCTAATGCATAAGACAACCTTATTATCACGTTGTGGTAGGGTGAGTAGTCGTTATTTTAGATATTTACGGTTCGATCCTTAGTTACGATATATTTTAGAGGACTTTTTCTTCCAAATGAGATGTGAATCGTGGGACGTTGGGCTTCTAGATTGTCCACCGCGAACGCTTTTCGATTTATCCCGGTGACCGATAAAAAATTTTTATGAGATCGAATCGATTATCCTAAATTCGTCTGTTATATCCAAAATAATAAAATTTGCTGTAAGAAGTTCGATGAGCATGCAAAACATTCTCTGGTACCACCGTACTTCTGCCCTTGTTTTGCATACACAATGCATTGGAACCCTTCTCCAAATCCTCACTTACTACTGCATAAATTTATTCCATGGTTTTTTACTAGGAAAACTGCAATCTTACTGAACAACTCATGCTTACTGGTCATTTTCATGCTGGCGGAGACTGACAGGGTGACACTCTCTCCAGTCACATCCTATCTATTCCTCCTCGTTGTGGATATCCTTAACAAGATCATCCTCAAGGGCCATCAAAATTATTTGATCTGGAGCATGTCTGATCACATCATCTCAAACAACATGCAAATCATGCAGTAAGTTGACGAAGTTATCCTTCTGCTGTAATAGAATCCACTACATGGCTTATTTGCACGTCAAAAATCGTCATTTGCCTTACTAAGTAGCCTTCATACCAAAAACCTCAAAAGTGGAGTAATATATACAGTTTTATGGCTCAGCCCTAGCACACTTCTTCTTATGCTCCATTGAATCCTTCCTTTGGCCTAGATGGATCTCCCACAATGCTTTCCAAAACACATTATTCTTTGTTTAATAATGCCTTATGTCTTAATTGTGATCTCGACCTACTACCTAAGAATTTGCTTCTCACCTACCTTTGGCCCCTTGTTCTCCAATCTACCAATCCTTTTCAGGACATCCTACACTGCTTAACACATTTCAGACTTCCTCCTTCGTCAATACTAGAAGAATCCCATCAATGACCCATATCAAGAAATGATGATTTCACCATCAACTCTACTGATGTTATCATTTCCAGGAGCGTGCATTAGTTTACCTTGGCATAGACAACTTTGCAGTGTCTCCAAGGTTAGACCGAATCATCTTGAAAGACCAACTAAATAACAAAAAATAATAATAATAATTAACGAGGTTTTTTCAGTAATCTCAGACGACCAACCCGGTCTCACGAAAATTTCCCACCGGCCGACAGGGTAAATTAGGAAACGCTTGCGGTGGGCGGTCTAGAAGACTAGCGTCCTAGGGTTCACGCACATTATTTGGAGGAAAAATTTCTACAAATACGCTGTAGTTGGGAATCGAACCGCGGATATCTGGGATAGCAACTAGTCGTCCTACCGCTGCACCATAGCCCCGAAGGCTAAAAATGATTAACGAAGTTTTTTCAATCTTGGGCGATCGCCCCCGCCCCATGGAAGTTTCTCACCAGCCGCCAGGGTAAATCGAGGAGCGCTCGCGGTGAGCGGGCTAGAAGCCCAACGTCCGAGGGTTCGCGCCTCATTTGGAGGAAAAATTCCTATAAATATGTCGTAGCTGGAGATCGACCGTAAATACCTGAGATAATGACTATTTACCATATCACTACACCATAACTCCGGCAGCAAGACCAACTAAATAACAAAGCCTAACTTGCCAGGGACACTAGGAGTTCAAGGCCAACTACAAACTCTGTACCCTTTCAGAGTTCAGACCTTTGCTTAACAATTTAAGAACACGTTTGAAACATTAAAAGAACTTTTACTTTATTGATCGAAGATTCCTGGCGGACAAAAGTGTCAAAGAAAACTAACTAAACTTAAAAATTATCATTTTATCTTTAAAAAAAATAAAACTAATAGTAATATTTTAACATTTTTTAAGGATAAAAGAGTTTCTCCTTAAAAAATTATAAACATAGATATATGGGTTGTTTCAGCCCAATCATTTCGAGTTGGAAAAGGCCCATAAACTATGAAATACATACACGGCGTGGCCCATCAACATGGTCAACTCGGTTCTAGGCTGGCCCAATTAGGAACCACTAGTTGGCCATGGTAGTTTTCATCTTGCAGAAAATGTCACTAAATTATGTCCAATTATTTTTAAAATTTTTCTTATTAATTATATATCTCCGTAAATTAAATTTAATATTATCATTAATTCAAATTTTCATTCTCAAAAGAATTAACTAATTTTAATTACATCAAATTATATAACAAAATTTGAAAATTATTAAAAACAATTTTCAAGAAAGCTACTTTCTCTGGGTTTGCATCCAGTAAATCTCCCATCCACTTTGGCGATCGGCTCTAAAACATGGAAGCCAATCATTCCCATCCTCACGCACAGATTATTCATCCGAGTAGATCCCTCACTTGAATGGATTGGCGCCAAAAGTGATGAGGGTCGCCATGGCTCTTCTTGATTGCACGACCACAACTCTCACTTTACGTCTGAATCTGATAAAGAGTATGATCCGCACCTAAATGAATCTGCAACCTATAAATCAACACTAATCAACAGGGGCCGACATGCACAACCGCAACTCTCTCTTTTGGTCTGAATTTGATAGAGCGTCTGATTCTGCACACCAGAGCGGATCTCCTACCTGCACATCACTATTGTATTCGAACTTTAGCTCTAGGGGCCCACCCGAGTGTCATTTTAATTTATCAATTAGTCATTTCATAACTCTCAATGCTTAAGTCAATTTCCACACTACTAGTTTGGGATTAAATTAGGCCATCAATCCATATCAGTCCAGAGCCTTTTTAACCGAAGTAGAATATAATTTCTAGCTCCGCCATTGGCTAGGCCAACATAGTCGAATATTCTCGAGCGGAGATATTCTCATATTTTGAACTGGTATCTTGAGGGCATTCCCAAGTAGGGATGCTCCTGCATGGTTAATTAGTCATAAAACAATAGAGTACTTGACTCAGTCAGTCTGGCTGAGAAGTACTCGAGTAGTTATTTTCTAAGACGGGAATTTACCCAAGAAAATCGTCTGCAATATCCTTCCCCGAGCAGGGAAGTGTATAGCAAATCTTCTGAGGGATATTCCTAAACTAGAATGCCTTTCAGGAGATTCTACCATCTAATTTATCCTCCTGTATAGACATAAACCCGTCTAGTTATATATCACATCTTGCCATTATTGAATTTGCATTAGCAAATACAACAAAGCACATATTATCGCTGGCAGAGCCATTTAAAATATTAATTTTTATATATTTTTTATTTGTATAAAATAATGCCAATTTGCATCAGGCCCGGACCTAAGATGAGGCTCAGGAGGCGCTCACTTCAAGCTCATTTCTTAGAGGAGCCCAAAAATTAATAATTAGTTAGATTTAAAATTTCTTATTTGACAAACTTTTACCTAAGCCGATTCTCTCATCATCCTGATTTCACAGTGAGCTCTTCCTCTTCAAGGGTGCTAGTTTTCTACATGCTCGGCGATAGTTGTCTCTTCGATCCATCTTCTATTTTGATAAGTTTCTGTTTGATTTGTCTAGCTTTTATATTGGTATCATTTCGTCCTTTCCATTTTCCTCCGAAACTAGAGTTTCCTTTTGATCTCTTTTTGATGGATTGAATAACTGCTTATAATTGTTTATGTACTTTTAATTAGATATGCTTCTAATAGATCAAATCTCTCGCAAAGTTGCGTCTATCTCATACTACAAATTGATCTTTTTCAATTTGGATACATTCTTTTGCAAACATTTATTGCCCTTATATTGTCTGAACTAGTTAGTATGTATATGTTACGCTCTTTGCCCCAATCTCATTCTCTTACTCGTACTAGTTTGTTGTCCTTCACATCGTGCAAATGCGATTGCAGTATAATGGCGGTGTATAAGTATTTCCTTCTCTCCTCTCGTATGTACTTGCAATTATATCGTATTTTATGAAGCTTAGTTGCACCTCTGTTTGAATTTTTTTTGCGTTTTCATGGGGCACTTTAAAGATCATTATAACTATTGTTTCACATTAACCTTGACTTATTGTATTCCTCCGGGCACACTGCTCTCTCTTTTTTAAAATCATAATAAGTTAAAGTTGATTAAAAGATATCTTCAATCAATCATGTTATAAGAAAGATTAAATAGATTAATAATGTTATCTATTGAAAAGAAAATAGTTTAATGTTTTGATTATACACACTTAATTTATATTTTTACAACCAAAATAAAAGATGTGTTGTATTCAAATGATTATTGGTAATATTTATTTTTTATTTGTTTATATTTTTGAGCAATGATACGCAGCATGAATTTATAGCATGAAACCCAACATGAATGACATGACACTTTTTATATACACATCCGATTGCCACTTGGACACCAACGGCGGCCTCCGGCCGTCGCCCCGAACAAAACTATACCCTGGGGGGCATAGTGAACCCGTCGAGGATCACTATAATTAGAATTCCACGTCATTCATGTTGGGTTTCATGCTACAAATTCTTGTTGCATATCATTTTTCTATATTTTATAATATTAATATTATTTAACTCTATATTTTACTTATTATGTAATGGTTAAGTTCTCTAGTGATAAATTAGGGATCTAAAGTTTAAGACTCAGTTGTAGATAGCGGATCTGAAAATGCTGACTATTGGCTATCAGACTTTCCTGATTTACCTAGGCGGCTAGCAGAAAAATTTCGTAGGATTGAATAGATGATCCTAAGTTCGAAGGTTAACTAGTTAATTATTTTTTTACTTAAAAAATAATAGGGTATTGTACTTTTGTAGTGAAAATGATAATAAGACGTATTATATTAAATGACTACTAATAATATTTATTTATTTTATTATATTTCGAAAGATTGATATTATTCAATTTTTTATTTCACTTTACATTTTAGGTTCGCTAAAAGATTTTAGTGTGTATGAATTTTTAAATTAAAATAATAATAAAATATTATAATAGAGTATTTTTTTAATATATAAATTCGATTTATGCCATCAAAATCTGATGTACTATTTGTTCTATTGGCGATCAGGGTATTTTAAATCATCGACAATCTACAAAGAAGATATTCAAGATCGCAATAGTCATCAGAAAAGATAAAAGAGAAAGAATCATTCCAGAATGTTAACAGATTAAAATATTCCGAATGGCTGATGCAAGATTCGAATGGGCAAAAAAATAAAGAAATAAACTACGATACATGATTTGAGAAATATTAATAAATATTAAATCGTACGACATTAATCTAGCTACCATTAGCAAGCAAATTTTGAAACGAATTCCTGAACATAATTGGATATATATACCGCAATGATTGGGGAGGATGCGGATGCACGACGACCATGTGGCGCTCATGACTCGCTGCTTTTCACTGCGTCAATGCTTTTGGGGAATGGGGAGAGCAGAGCGCAACGCCAAACAGGGTCCATTACATTCATGGCCTAGGGCTCTGTGTCCTATTGGAACTTTTCGTGGAGTTGCAACAATTCAGAAAGTAGATACAGGGAAATGAATGCCCTATTATCCCAAACTATAGTGACTTTAATATATGCATTACTATTTGAAAAATATGTAAGACGATAAGGACAGAGCACGAAAATGTTAAACCGATGAAGTGGTAAAAACAGGAACAGGAGGCAGCTTTGAGACCAGTGGATGAGGCAATGGAAACAATAAATAGGACAAGCAATCACAAGGCTGGTGTAAGGGCGGCAAAGTTTATGTTGGCTTTAGAGTTGGAGCTTCTTTTTAAAACCAAAGTTTTTGACTTTTGTCTCTTTTTCCCTCTCCTGTCCAGATCTATTACCACTTAGGGGGCTCATCTCCATGTGGTGCTGCTACGGACTACAGTTGCTGCTGATCAGGCTTCACAACCCCCCATTTCTCCACCTACGCTACGTTTTGTCCGAGAAAGTGAGTAGAGGCTCTGTGGGTGGCCACCAAGAGTTACCCACTAAAATTTTCAATTATATTAGTTCAGGAGGTAATTTGACTTGATCATGCAAGTGCGTAGATTCATATCATTATTATCCATGGGGTAGTCGAGTTTGTAGTCGGTATGATTTACCATCAATGAGGCATGGTTTGATTTTTGATAGGTATAAATATTATTTCAAATTATCTTGTACTCCTTGTTTAAGGAAGACTACTCGACTAAAATTGAATAAGTCCCGTAATTTACACTAGATAAGAATTGAGTTAATTATATAAGTTACACTCGATGAAAAGATGATTATATATCGACAGTAGAGAGTCCCTCTAGGCTCAAGTTTTACACATTCGGGTGTTGTGTCATACTATGAGAATGATCATCTATGGAACTTAGGAATGGAATTAAGTGGGTTTTGCAATATCTGCAAAGAACAAAAAGGTTATATGCCCACATATTATAAATCATACTATCATGAGATCACTAACTATTTAAACTCTAATTTTGTTGATTGCGCCCCCGGGCTATGGGGTAGCAAGAGCGACTAGTTATCGTCTAAGGCATCCGCGATTCAATCCCCAACTATGACGTATTTTGTAAGAATTTTTCCTCCAAATGATACGCGAATCATGGGACGCTGGGCTTCTTGATAGACCGCCGTGAGCACTTCCCGATTTATCCTGACGATCGGTGAAAAATTTTTATGAAGCCAGATCGATCACTTGAGGTTCAACATTGTTCAACCTCATTAATCGTTTTTTTTTCTAATTTTGTTGATTGCTTAGATAATAGGAAATTCACTTTTGGCATGTTTTCATGTTATCTAGAGGAGTCATTTCATATGAGAGAGTAAAGCAGACATTTATTTCTCCGGGATCGACGATATGATAAGAGATAGAATGAGCTCTCATGCAACAAGAGTTTGAAAATCATGCAAGTACACCACATATATATGTACGTCCTTGGTGTTCAAACTATTCATGATATTGGGTCGTCCGTCAGAATTCATTTGCGCTTTTCGAGATTTCCCAAGAGTATCCATACCAAACCAAATCGACACTTCGATAGTAGGAATTGTGGCTCCTCAATAGTCTCCGATGTCTATAAATCTCGAAAAAGGATGGATTGACGAGGGATTGGAATTAGGGACGGAGAAGTGCTGCCATTGAAATGGCCGAGGAGGGTTCTTTTTTATCTTTGTGGTCGTATGTTTTATCTTTATGGTTGTAGTCATTTGTGGTGGGAAACAGGGTAGGGGAGAGCTCGAGGATGACGACGGTGAAGGAGCGAAAGGCGAGAGGTGCAGAAGAGAGGAACATGGTGGCGGAGAGGGAGTGTAATTTTGGATTTTTTTTATTAACTTTGGAATCATGAAAAACCTTACACTTCTGAGGTATCCTAATTTCAGATTATATCCCCTCATTTGTTGACGCGACAGACATGCTCCATTACAGGGAACTGCTCAATACCTAAACCAAATAAGGATTTTGTTAATAACATTAGATGGATAATCAATATTATTAACAATAACCATGAACCAAACACAACTTAGGTTATCAAACCTCTCCAATTCAATTTTATTTGACTGATGGTTAGGGCGTGAGTGTTGCCACTTTGAGGTCTGGGTGTCAAAACCTGACAAAGCTAGTATATCCACCCTTTCCACACGCTAGCCATAACATCCGAGCTAGTAATTCTCATGATTTACCTCCTCCATATTGACCCTGAAATAAATAGACAAGGACGCTAAGACGAATAAATCATCTTATACCACCTCCAATACAACTTTATTTAATCAATGACTTCTTTTAATTTCCTTATTTAACATTATTTAATTGAAATTCTTTATTACTCAATTAGTTATCCAACCTTTCCAATACAACTTTATTTAATCAATGACTTCTTTTAGCTTTCCTCTTTTTTAACATTAGTTGATTGAAATTCTTTATTAGTCGATTATTCACAAATCTGAAATATTTTATCCATGAAGTGATACTCTGAGTTAACTCTTTAATTTATTTAGCACATCAGTCGACTTGACTCGATTATAATAGACTAGAACTCTGATTTGGTCCTCGTAATGATTAACTCTAACTTAAGTTAAAGTGAAGATCTATCATCTTTAAAAAAATATATTCTCAAATTATTGTCAATATCTTGGGTTTGAAATTGACTTGTTCAAATATAATTTAGAGATGGAGTTCTTGTATAAGCGTCTACAACTGTAATGTGGACCTCATTGTGACCTAGACCAAAATCGTAATGTGTTTGACGAAATCTTGAATGATCATATTAAAATTCAGACAAAAATATGTGATGCCTATGTTATTATTTATATCTACTTCAATAAGTCTACTGTTGACCTTTTTTTTGTCAAAAAATTTAGAGTCATATAAGACTAGTAACATTTTAGCTCATATATTTTTCCTGATTAATCCTCTAAGACCAAATATGATTAATCACAGATGAATATAATTATTACTTCTTTGTAAAAGTTTTCTTATTCTTTAGTCAATAAGTTTAATCTTTCTTTTTTCCTTCATGAAGATGGAGTAGTTGTGTCCTATGATGATGAAAAGTGAGGTATTGGAAGAAAGGATACCTTGATTGTATAGTCTTTTTGAGTTCAGTAAGTTTAATTGTTCATTCAAGAATATTAGTACATGTCAATTTATGTCTATTAAATATTCTAATCTATGACTAGAAGTACTATTACATCTTCTGATTATAAAATTATATAATCAAGAGTTTATATTTATTTCGGTCCTTCATTCTCCTATTGTTTGAGAAGGGCCGGTAAAATTTCAATTTAAGTTCATGTTAAACTCATTTTGATTGTGGGGTGGAAATTAAGAAAGAATAAGTCTTAGATTGTATTCTAGGAACTATATTTTCCGTAGATAACTTACTTAAGTCAATAGCTAAGTTGTATAAACTTTCTTTCCACTCAATATTGTTCTGAATTTGTGTTTCAACTTGTAATAATTTATTTTCTATTAAAATAAGTCTGTGATGTAGAGATGTCAATAAAGCTATTATTGTATTATTTTGTTGAAGTAGGACTTAATCGCCTTTTCTAGTTAACTATAGATTGTAATACCTATTTTTCTTGGTTTTAGAAAATTGATTTGAGTATTCTAAAGCTTCTAAAGCTTCTTTATAATAAGTATTTTTAAAGTTTGGTTTTTCATTTATATTTAATATCTTCAAGTATAGTTCACAGGAGTTTTAATTCTTCTTCTGTTTGAGTTTTGTTTCTTGTAATAAATTCTTTTATTTGAAGTAATACAGTTTTAGACCGAAGTTTAAAATTCCTAGGTTTATGTAGGACCGGGGCGTGAATATCGACTTGGAAAATCTTTTTGTAAAACTCGTCGGAAATTTCGATATTCATTCTAGTCAGAAAGTTAGTAGCACAGCGAAAGAATAAAGAACGAAAAACAAACAGAGAAGACACGCGGGTTTTCACTTGGTTCCCAACCCCCCAGGGTCAATACGTCCAAGGCCTAATCATGGGTAGCGCCCGTCCACTAATGGTCTCTTTTCCAGACTTTCCAGAGACGGAGAAACCCATCTTACAGTACAAGTTTACAACCAAAAGAATAATTAAATTAAGTACTTAAACAAATGAAAACCAAAAAGAAAATCGACGATCTGACCAATCTGGAAGTCTGAAGTCCTGGAGCCTTCTTGGTCGCAGAACTTCGTCTCTGACACTTTTTCTTTGCTCAGAATGCTTAGAATGATGTTGTGAGTGTTGTTCTGAGTTGAGGGGTCGAACCCCTTTATATAGTGTCTTCTCGGGAGCCCTAGAGCCTTTGGGGTGCCTCTATTCGGTCAAAAAATATCCGAAATCGTGAATTTCACGATGCTGATAAGCTAGACTATCTAGGGCACCCTAGACCATCCAGGGCGCCTGGATTCATTCAGGCGCCTAGCCATTAGGGCGCCTGGAAGCATGGGGGCGCCTGTATTCATTCAGGCGCCCTGGATGCTTCTTCTAGGTGCTATTTTTTCTGCGGTTACTCTTCTGTCTTGCCTGCAACTCCAGGTACTTGCAGGACAATCAAAGACAAGACAAATATGCAAATAATCTTGCCTTAAAGATTGGTTCTGACTTTAGATTTCTCGCGAAACCCTAGTTCGAACCGACGCCTAGTGTTCCCTTCCTGGGGAACGCGCCCTCGCCTACTCCTCTCAGGAGAAGTTGCCAACCGGCTCCTCCGGTTGGACTTTTGCCCGATCTTCCGGATCAGGACTTTGGTGCTCAGTCCACGACCAGGACTTATTACCCAATTCCACGAACCAGAACTTCGTGCCCAACCCTCGGTCAGGTCTTAGGTGCCCAGCCCTCGGCCAGGACTTATTGCCAAATTCCACGAACCAGGACTTCGTGCCCAACCCTCGGTCAGGTCTTAGGTGCCCAGCCCTCGGCCAGGACTTATTGCCTAATTCCATGAACCAGGACTTCGTGCCCAACCCTCTGTCAGGTCTTAGGTGCCCAGCCCTCGGCCAGGACTTAGTACCCAATTCCTTGAACCAGGACTTCGTGCATAGGTTAACTAGGACTTTACCTTGATAAGGTTTTCTTTTGCTAGCCATATTAATCCTGACTAGACTTCTCTTCTGCCAAACATCAAGTCATGTTTGGCTCACTCCTTGGTCTAACTGACCATCCCTGGGGTTTTTGCTAAACATCAGATCCTGTTTAGCTAATTGATCAAACCTCAATATATTAATTAGATTCAATCTAGGTTTGATCATCCTGCCAAACATCAGGTCCTGTTTGGCTAAGCCTTGGTTACCTTAACCAACCCTGGGTATTATCTACTCTGCCAAACATTAGGTTTTGTTTAGCTAACTCTTTGTCAACCTGATCAACCTGAGTTTATCCTACCAAACATAAGATCCTGTTTGGTTTAACCCTTGATCACTTTGACTAATCTTACCATGTCTAATATATATTACTAACTTAAATATATTGTTAAACATCGAAACATTAGAGGAAGACATCACTGATGCATTTTGCACCAACAGTTTATTTTCCTCAATAGTTTTTAAAGATTTAAAATTCTTTTTTCGTAGGAACGCAGAGTAAATTAAGTTGACTAAACCTTCTGTTTAAGGAATCTTGTGAGTTTTTTTTAAAGTCTATATTTTGTCTTAAGTCACTTACAATATGTGTTTGTTGTGCTAAGTTATTGGCTATTTGTTTTAATATATGATGATTTTGTTTTTACTGAGAGGCTAAAGAACTACCTAAACTAATAAGTCTATGATAGTATTTAAGTGTGAGTTTTCATCATGTAGACAGTGATTGAATGTCCTATATTTAGTATAACAACTGTGTTTAAATTAATCAAAAGTTATGATTTTTCTAGCTGAAGATTGTAAAGCTAAATCTAGATAGTCTAGTTGTTGAAAGCCTTGAAAGTCAAAATTCATTCATTGATATAGTGGTCTGGATGATCTTAGGGCTCCAATACCAATATTTTCGATTTTGGTCTTTGTCTTAGTAATGGTAGTACTATTTTCAATTTTGGTTTGATCTTGGTCTTAGTAAATTGGTTGTGGAAATGGTAAGGTTTTGGTGAGATTAGTTTTTGAAGATCTAAATCAGCAGAAAGGATACTTTGTTTTCTTAGTACTGTTTGTTTTCAATTAGCCTCACCTATAAGGAGCTCACAGTTGAACTGTTGCCCTGGCTATGTTCTGATTTTTTTTCCACCTTACTTCCTGCACAGGTCTTATACACCCAATATTCTATTACTTCTTGTGTTGTTCATACGGAGTAACTTAGATAAGGGCAGAGGAAGGTTTACAAAACTATGTTTAAAAAAAAGGTAGAGCCTTATGTGACCTAGAAAAGCTATTTAAGCTATCATATTATTATGCAAACTAAGCCTCTAAAGGAGCATTACAAAAGAAAATATTACTAGGAAATTGCAAGAAGGAAATTCTATAAGCGAAAATAGAAAAATTTGAAAGAAAAATAGAAATTTATGGATAACTAGGATACCTTATAAACTTGCTTACACACTTGCTCACTTACACTCGTTTACAATATTGCTCACCTGTATTTTTCTTCTCTTTGATGATCCTCTTCATTAGTCTAAGGCTCTATTTATAGAGAACTACCTAAACTTAGTTGAGAAGTTGCTTCAACATGGAGTAAGTTGAGTATGAGGATAGTGTCATGCCCACTCAGGAAAAGAGGAATTAGTGGAGCAAAAAGTGTCCACTAAGTTGTGAGTGGAGAATGACTCTAGTAATATCTGTCGATGGAGAAGAAGTGTTGTTTGATGTCATGGCTTGTATCTATGGAGAAGAAGTGTTGTTTGACGTCATAGCTTGCATCATGGTTCCATCATGTTGTCAAGATTGTGTGCACCAATTGAGTCTAATGATGGGGCTTGTGAGTTAGTAGTTCCGGTTTGAGTGGCTAAGTAGGCTGTAGCAAACCTTGCTGAGCTAGCCATTTTCTTGCCAATCCAATGTTTAGTCTTAATTTTTTTTTATAAAGGTAAATTGTATTAAAGTCAATCAACATTTGTAAGATTCTTTTCAACATTTGTAAGATGCTTTTCCGCCTACAACTAAGGAGATATTCTTAGTGAGCTTTCCAACGCTATGGATTAGTAACCTCCCAGGTTGCAACCAAGTAAAAGACAATGCCTCTTTATTTTTTATGTTGTTAGTATTTTTTTTAACTGCTTAATCTATTTTGTCCTTGCTGAGTTCAAAATGTAAGAGAAAGTTCCAACTTCCTTGCAGAGTTATTCTCCTCCTCTCTAATTGGCCTACCTGGACATACAATTGATATCAGAGCCCAACCACTTTAGGAGGACTAACCACCACTCAAAGGAACAAGACGATGGCCTAATTTAGCATCTACCCACCAAAATTTGAGAGAGAATTCACAGCTTGGAAAAAGAAAATGGTGGTATATTTCAAAACTAATTTTGATATTTTGTTAATAATAAAATATGATTTTGAAGTATCAAAAATGAGGATGGAGGAGAAATTGAAGAATACCACTGGACCAACAAGCAATGAGAAGACTTCGTAGCAAACAGTAAAACAAAGTTTCATCTGCTGAGTGTACTTCTACCATGAGAAATCAACCGAATCGACACTTACGACTCCACCAAGGAACTTTGAGAGAAGTTCCTGGAGCTCCATGAAGGAACCTCGGAAGCAAATTTAGCGAGATGAGAATTGCTCCCGAATCAACTAACAAGCCTCCGAATGGAAAAGGGAGAAATCGTAGCTCAACTGTAGGTAAAAGTAAAGGAGTTGATCATTGGACTCGACAACCTTGGAGAAATGGTAACGAATCGAGATTCATTAAGGTACGACGTAAATGCATTTTCGAGAACACCGAAATGGATGTTGATAGTCGACTCTTATTATATCTCCAATGACCTTGAGGTAAGTAGCCTAGAAAGTCTATTCTCTGCTTTTGAGCTTCATGATTCTAGATGTGTAGGATTAAGAAAGGATACAAATTAGAACTTAGCACTAAAAGCCAAAGAAGACAAAGCAAATTCAGGCACATCCTTCGACGAGGATCAAGAAGTGTTTATGATAAGAAAATTTAAAATGTTTTTAAAAATCTAACAAGTTTAATGAGAAGCGGGCCAAGAAAAATCCATGAGATAAAAGAAAAGTTAGATGCTACAACTGTAATGAAAAAGGACACATAAAGGACAACCATCCAAAATTAAAGAACAAGGATAAAGGGTCAAACAAATCCAAAACACAAAACCTCAAGGCCATATGAGACGAAACATCGTCATTTGAGTTTGAAAGAGAAGAATACGCCGGACTAGCACTGATCACTAGTCATCACGAATTAAATGACGAAGCTACCTCGGAAGAAAGCATCAATAAAGGGGAAGCTATGTCAGAAGACAACAACAATAAAGGGGTAGGATCCAGCTTTAAGTCCGATATAGTAAATGAGGTATGTCTTTTATTTCCAGATCAACTTTCTCATGATATTAAGTTAATGACTAGTTCTCTATGTAAATTGAGATCTAAAAATTTAAAATTAAAAAGAGATAATGTTGATCTAAGATGAAATTATCAACAACATGTCCATTACAACTATTTGACAAACTGAAACATAAAAATGATAAATTGAAAAAATAAATAGAAGTGTTGAACAAAGATCATGCATACTCAAATTTATTAAATAACCCAAAAAGACATATTAGATTACTAGAGGGCTCAGTTGGTATTTGAAAAATCATAAAAGTCAAATTACAAAATTACCTAAGAATAAATCCTATAGGTAGAGATCTTTATTGAGTTCCCAAATTTGATTTTAATTTGTTATGTTTTTTTTGTATGGTAGAACTTAGTTTTCAATTTGATAGGCTTGAATAAATTGTCTTAGAATTTAATGTTTATTTGAAATATCTTTTGATAGTTTTTTGGTATTTTAATCTATTTTAAAAAAATTTCTATGATAGACACTGATGCTCTCTACTCGCAAAAAAAAATTTGAAATTTTTTGATTGCCAGATGAATTTTTTAATCAAAAATTAAAATTTTAATTTTAAAAATAATTCAAAAATCATTTTTGAAAAACTTGATTTTTCTAAAATTGTCTATTATATTTTGACAATGGATAAAAATGAGTACAATTTTTAATATTCAAAATCTAATTTTAATTTTTTTCAAAAATCCTCAATTCATTGGAAAAAAATCTTTTTTATTGAGCATAGAAAATTCATTTTCTTGTGAAATTTTTTACATAGTCAGATTTACTATTTTGATACTTTAACAAAAATTTTGAAAATTTTTTAACTGATAGATAATTTTCTATGAATCTCTTTTCAAAAAATAAATTTAAATATTAAAATTTTTTCAAAAATGGATTTTTACATCACATATTTTTTTGTAAACATACACTAGTTTGCACATATTTTGTAAAATTAGCAACTAATCTTGGCAAAGAAAACTATTTTTAAGGATTTACTTTGAAAAATAACTAATTTTGCTAAGTATAATTGTTTCTAAGAAAAAGAAAATTATATTTTTCGTGAAATTTTTTTGATTAAAAAAATATTTCTTAATTGTGACATAAAATTTTGATATTTTTCAACAAGTATAAAGATTTTTTATATTATTTTGTTAAAACTAAGATTTAAAACTTATAAATTGTTAAATACTAAAATTTTAAGGGCTCAAATGGAAAAATTCGTAAATTAGAGAGCGGTTTGTAAATAGGTAAACATGGAGGGCCTTTTTGTAAAAATCCAAAAATATTAAAATGCCCTAAACTTCTCCAAAAATCCTTCTCCTTCCCCATTTCTTTCCCCGACGCCGACACCCCACGCACGCAGGCAGTTCGTGACGACGCTTCCTTCCCCTCACCGAGTGCCACCGGAGATTCCTCCTCCTTCGTTTTCTTCGTCCTCTTCAATGCACATGGACGAGACGCGGCGCCACTCCTCTTCCCTCTCTTACGCGCAAAGGACAGCACCATGCACTAGCTTCTTCTTCTTCTGTCTTCTCCGACGCGCACGAACAGGGCGTCGCACGCTCGTCTCCCGGATCGTGTCGTTGTCCTCGCGCGAGACCCTAGCCGACGCGGCTGCCGGCAGTTCCTCTCCACGAGCTTCATTCTAGGTGTGGTTGGAATTGCGATGCTCTACTGATACATTCCTTGTTCTAGTGGATTAATATCATCTCAGGTAAGATCGAATTAGTTCTCGATATCTACTTTGATCAGATTTCGAATTGGTTGGTAGTAATTCTGAGTTGAATTGGGATTATGTTCTGTTTTGGATTATGTTGGATGTAATTAGATCTATGAGTTACAGGGGAGGTGGGAATTGAATACAGATGAGTGTGGATGAAGCCGAAGCAGTAATCTTTATTTTAGGATGAATTCCGGGCAGATTGGGTAACCCATGATCAGATGTGATTTGGTTTTGGGTTAAGGCAGTGATTGACAATAGAAATGGAGGTTTGTTTAGATAAATTCTTGGACTCTCTTGTGGTGGTTTCTTCTCCATGTTGCAATGCTCCTTTTGGTGTAGAAACTTGATTATGTTTCCGATTAGGATCTGTGATTGGGAAGGGATTTACCTTGGGATTCCAAGTTTTGCCGTGAGTCTCCATTTTAGGGGTTGAATCGGTTTAATGGTATTTTCGTTCTTAGAATGAACATGCACCGTGACCTGTGTTTGGAGCTTGCGATGGTTTGTTGATGTGTTCGAAAACTCCTATGTTGTGAGTTAGTTTTGGGGAATTTGGTCCAAGGATTTTGATATGAGGTTGATTGGATTTTTGTTGGTACTCGATATTTCATTGGGTGGTTTAATCAATTATAATGGATAGATACAATTGATTAAAAAGATGTTGTAATTATGGTTATTTTGTTTATATACAGTTTAACTAATTTATTTAATTGTATAATTAGTTAAACTTATGTATTGACTCAGGACCTTGATTCAGACTCGTTCGGTTGATCGTGGAAGGTCCTCTTCACTTACGAAGTTCTATAATAAAGGCGAATACTTCTCCTTTATGATCTTGTAGTTAGTTTATCTTTTATGCATGACTTGTTATGTCTAAATAGGTTTGCTTGACCTTGTTCCTTGTTGTTGTTATTTTATATCGCCTATTGATACCTTTTTTGTTTGGCCTTCGAGTTTAAATCGAAAATTTATATCCATACAGTCTCTCATTGATTTTCCTTTCTGTAAAGTACCGCTCGTACGCGGGTACTTAAATGTTTATTAAACACCACTAGGATGGCTGACATTAGAGACACTCTACCAAGTAGTTTAATTGCATATTCATTGGTTCTGGTTGGTTTTCTAGTTTGTTGCTTTTGTAGTTGCATCGTGGTTATTCGGTTGTTCGTTGTTATTCAGTTGTTTGTGCTTATTGGTATCATGCACCATACCTGCACCGTTGCATACTGATGACTGTTGGACTTCCATGTGATTAAGTCGTCATCAGTCATTTAGTTGCTTTGCCACTCAAACACTTGTTGTCGTAGTTGCTAGAGTGGGAGCAACCATCTTGTTACGCCACACTCGGCCACTCATGTACAGTGGATGTTGGAGTTGTAAGCAAGCAGTTGACACCCTCATCGTTGTTTTCGAGAGATATCAGAGCTGTTGATAGCTCCCCCTATATATCGGGGTTTTGGAGTAGTTGACTCCCCAACATCTTGTTCACTCAACCACATATATCTGTGGTATTCGTTGGAGTGCATACAGTTCTTGCAACCCTACCCACTCGGCCACACAGATGTGATGTGTTGATAGCTTGACTGGCGTCAGGGGTGACACATGTCATTGCATCATATGTATCTATTGTATTTATGCATTTCCTGTAGTTGTTGCATTTTTATGAGCTATGGTTGCTGCATTTGGTTGACATGCATGTTTGTTTGATACTATGCTATGTCGTAGGTATTTTACGTTGTTTTATATATGTTTTGAGTTTCTCTATTTTCCTAGAGACTGTACACTGTTGTATTCTATTGTTTCATATACCCTTTGATGTCATGCTATTGTCTATTCATATACCCGGTGACTCCGCCCAGACTCACCACCCTTGCTTCCTATTTTTGTTTCAGGTAGCAGGTAGTTGCATTACTTGGAGCCAGGAGAGGATTCAGTTGCTAGTCCCACATTGTCGAGTTTGTTTCCACATTTGGGTTATTATCGCAATACTTTATTTCTGCGCTTTCGTTATTTCCGCATTTACTTCATAGAATGTTAGATGTTTTATTGGTCCGATGTTGTCGAAGTAGAAGTATGTTCATCTTTGAATTTATGTTGGAGTTTCGTCGGTATTCAGATTTTCATTTGCTTTATTTCTGCTAATAGACAATAAGAGTTTAGAATGTTTAATCTTATTTATCATTCTTGTTTATATAAACTGCGTGGTTATGTTTTTATTTCCTGTTATGATGACTGAGTCATCTTTTATGTTGTGAGTGATGTACTATTTGTCTTAATTTGTCCGCCATACAGGGGAGATGCTGCTCGATTTTTGAGTAAGCATATGCCTCTGGGGGCGTGACATAAATGGTTTAAGCACTACAATGTTTTTAAAAAACTTTTAAAATCTTAGATCGAGTTTGTACTACCCCTTGGAATTGTTCTTAGATTTTTTTCCCTAACCTTTTGCTATTTTTAACCTTATTTTTGATGTGATCAAAGGGGAAGATATATGAGGGTTAAGTTAAATTTCCTTTTTAATGTTTTCATAAACATGCACTAAATTGTAAAATTCTTTTTATTATTTTTATAAACAATTTTATTTCTTGATTTTGGTTTACCCTACCTTAACTCGAATTGATACATATCAAAAAGAAAAAGATTGTAAGTACTCTGGGTTGATTTTGATCTGATCAACCGAGTCAAGTTAGGTTTTGTTGTGTTTGATACCTTATGTTTAAGTGTGTAAGAGCTTAGGAGCACAAAAAGTCAAGCGAAAGACACAGCGAATGAGAAGGAGGGCACAAGAAAGGAAGTCGACAGACTCAATGCATCCGAGGGACGAGAAGTCAGGGAGGAAGTTTGCTCCAAGAAAAGGTTGGAGTTGGGCTCGGGTGAACTCAACTCTGGATGGCTGAAAATCACCCAACCGATCAAAATTCAAAGATGGTCAACTCAAGAGTTGACTTTAGAGCACTCAAGGTCTGAGACACCTCGAATGAGCAGAATTGAATATGTGAATTTACAGAACTAAGGCGCCTCAGTTCCGACCCCTTGAGTCAGAACTAGGGCGCTTCAAGTCATAACTAAGACACCTCGAACCAAAAGTTATCGAAATGAACCGTTGGCTACGTAGATAATTTTTTTTATCCTACTAAGACACCCTGGATCACATTGGAGACGCCTCAATGCCACATCAAGACAATGTTAACTTCCTTCAGAAGGCTATAAATAGCACATTGGAGCTTGAAGTTAAACACAACAATTGTATTTCATCTTCCTTCTCTTGTTTTAAGCTTTTGAATGCTTATAAGAAGTTTCTCTGCTTGCAATGAAGGAGATATTCTTAGTGAGCTTTCCAACGCCTTAGATTAGTAACATCTCCGATTGCAACCAAGTAAAAGACTTTGTCTCTTTATTTTCTATGTTGTTAGTATTTTATTTAACTACTTAATCTATTTTGTCCTTGTTGAGTTCAAAAGGTAAGAGAAAGATCTAACTTCCTTGCGGGGCAATTTGTACGACCGGTGCCGTTGATAGAGGGGGGGGGGGTGAATATCGACTTGAAAATCTTGTCGGAAACTTTGACGTTCGTTCATTCTAATCAGAGAGTTAGTAGCAGCGGAAATAATAAAAAACAAAAATAAAAGACACTTGCACACGCGGAATTTACTTGGTTCCCAACCCCCTAGGGTTAGTACATCCAAGGCCTAATTACGGGTAGCGCCCGCCCACTAGTGGTCTCCTTTCCGAATTTTTCGGAGGCGAAGAAACCTGTCTTATAGTTCATAGTTACAAGCAAAACAATAGTAAATAACTTTAACTTGAAAATCAAAAGCAAACCAAACAAAAGTCGAAGACCCAGCCAATCTGGAAGTCCGAAGTGCAGCGCACTTCCTCCTGGAGCCTCGGTCGCAGAGCTTCCTCTCTAACGCTTTTTCTTCACTCAAAATTCTTAGAATGATGTTGCGAGTGATGTCCTGAGTTGAGGGGTTGAAGCCCCTTTTATAGCATCTTCTCGGGCGCCCTAGAGCCTTTGGGGTGCCTCTATACGGTCAAAAATTCATCCGGAATCGCGAACTTCGCAAGGCTGATAAAACTTCCAATCAGGCGCCTGAAAGGTCTAGGGTGCCTGACACATGTAGGGTGCCTACTACAAGTAGGGCGCCTGGGAAGGGAATCCATGATCCAGTGTGACTTTCCTTATAGGGTGCCTGACCATATAGGGCGCCTGATTTCATTCAGGTGCTTGGGAAGCTTTTCCCACCCGTCCAGGGTGCCTATAGGGTGCCTGATTCCATTCAGGCGCCCAGGAAAGTCTTCCCAACAACCTGTTTTCTTGCGTTTGCTCGCCTGCTTTGCCTCCAACCCTAGGTCGAACCGATGCCTAATGTTCCCTTCCCGGGGAACGCGCCCTCGCCTACTCCTCTCAGGAGAAGTTTGCCAACCGGCTTCTCCGGTTGGACTTTTGCCCAATCTTCGTGATCAGGACTTCGGTGTCCAGTCCACGACAAGGACTTATTGCCCAACCCTCGGTCAGGTCTTCGGTGCCCAGTCCACGACTAGGACTTATTTCCCAATTCCACGAACCAGGACTTCGTGCCCAACCCTCAGTCAGGTCTTAGGTGCCCAGCCCTCAGCCAGGACTTATTGCCCAATTCCACGAACCAGGACTTCGTGCCCAACCCTCGGTCAAGTCTTAGGCGCTTAGCCCTCAGCCAGGACTTAGTGTCTAATTCCTCGAACCAGGACTTATTGCCTAGGTTAACTAGGACTTTTCTTTACCTTGATAAGAATTTCTTTTGCTAGTCATATTAATCCTGACTAGACTTCTCTTCTGCCAAACATCAAGTCATGTTTGACTCACTCCTTGGTCTAACTGAACAACCCTAGGTTTTCTGCTAAACATCAGATCCTGTTTAGCTAACTGATCAAACGTCAATATATTAACTAGATTTAATCTAGGTTTGATCATCCTGCCAAACATCAGGTCCTGTTTGGCTAACCCTTGGTTACCTTAACCAACCCTGGGTCCTGGTTGACTCTGCCAAACATCAGATCTTGTTTGGCTAAAACTTTATCAACCTGATCAATCCTGGGTTACCAATCATCAGGTCCTGTTTGGTTTAACCCTTGATCACTTTGACTAACCTTTACCTTGTCTAACACATATTGTTACTAACTTAAGCATATTGTTAAACATCGAAACACTTAGAGAAGGACATCATTGATGCATCTTGCACCAACAGTATTCACCCTCTATAGGAGGCCTACCCTAACCTACAATAGAGACAGTTGGAATAATAGATGTAGAAGATATATATATATATATATCCTTGAGGGAGAGGTTGTTACCCTACTTATCTTATAGTTCTCACCTTGTGAGTACCAAGTGTAATTTTTAAAAAAAAGCTTAGGGTTTATAATTTAGGGTTTAGGGATAGAGTTATAGTAATTAAGCTAAATAAATAAATAAACAAAAAAAATGCTGGTGCTCACATGGTGAGCACCATAAAATAAGTAGGGTATCAAAACTTTATATATATATATATATATATATATATACAAGAATGTTACCGTACTTACCTTATGGTGCTCACCTTTTGAGCACCAAGTATATTTTTCTTAGAGTTTAGGGTTTAGAAGTTAGGGTTTAGGGTTTGGAGTTTGAGATATAGTATTTAAGATATTATTTTCAAAAAATTACGCATGATGCTCACAAGGTGAGCAACATAAGGTAAGTATGGTATCAAAACTCTCTCTATATATATAGAAAGAGAGGGGGGATTGTTATCTTAAATATTCAATGGTGCATACCTTGTGAGCGCCATATGTAATTTTTGTTTTTTTATTTCTATATGTTAAATATAATAATCTAAACCATAAATTCTAATCCCTAAGTTGTACAATAAAAAAGAAAAAATAAAATTATACACACACCCACACACTATGCGTCTTACACATACACTACGTGTCTTGATTGAATCCAATCACGTGGATGTAGGATTTTTTTATATTTATTTTTTGGGGTATATTCTATGTATTTATGGTTTAAGATGTTAGGATTTAGGGGTTATGTTTTAGTGAGTTTAAGCTAATAAGATTTTTTCTCTTGGGTTTAGGCTTCACTCTTAGGTTATAGTGTTCAAGATAAAAAATATTAGATGCTCACGGGGTATATTATTAATTACAATAATGGATAATAATTTCAAATTGATTTCAATCAATTGAGTTTTATTATATTTGGTATCATCAATATGGATTGATTTCAATCAATTGACTTTCATTATATTTGGCATCATTAACATGAATTGATTTCAATCAATTAACTTTTATTATATTTGGCATTATATCAAGATCAACATGGTCGATACGAAAAATAATCATATTCATTATAATTGTTATGATTGTATGTCATAATTAATATTTCTTTTATTGGTTAGATAACATGTATAGATAGGCCTATTGACTTCAATAATAAAGTATCCAAGTGTTATTCTCAATTTTACTCTTTTTCTCTGTTTATTGTTCTTTCATGGTATTAGAGCCAGGTTATTCTCTTCCTTTGAATTTTTCCTCTTTTGCTTTTCTGAGCAATACAATTCCTTTTTTCTTTTTTATTAGCGGCTCATCACGTCTTCAACAATTCTCTTCCTCTGAATTTTTCCTTTTTAGCTTTTCTGAGCAATACATTTTTTTTCCTTTTGATCGGCGGCACATCACATCTTCAACAATCTATTTGATTTCCCAATGCATGCACATCGCTTTCGGCTAGAAGATGATCAAGAGAAACCTTAGCCTCCTTGGTTTTCAAAGAGCCAACATCATCAACTTCTTTGTCATTGCTCTTTTCATTGTCGCATGTGCCCTCTGTTAAGATCTGAAATAGCTAGAGAGGGGGGGGGGGGGGGTGTGAATAGTCACCCACTAAAAACTTGCTTCTTTTTCTTTCTGGACTCAGGTTAGCAGCGGAATACAAACAAACAGAAAGAATCTAAAGCAGAGAATAACACAAGTATTTATAAGGTTCGGGGACAACTTGCCCCTACTCCTTGGCGTGCCCGTGAGGTGGATGATCCCTTGATCTTCGGCAGATCAGACCCTGGAATGAATCCGGCTAAGAACATCTCCTTCTCGGTGGAGTAACCTCTCCACAAACGTCTCAGAATAATATCAAGTTAAGCACAGGTGTCACGCCCCGAGACCATTGGAGCCGCTGATCCAATATAAAATCGGACTACATCTCCCCTGTCCGGCGGACAATTTACACATACACACAACACACGCAGTTTATAAATTGGCATCAGGCCTCAAAACAGATATATATATAAAGCATAAGATGATAAAACACTCTATAATGGAAATATAAACTCACCTGAGCTGCCCCCTGGGTAGTTGCGTAGCAAAACCACAAGCACAAAGTCCAACAGAGGACTTAAAAATACAATACCGTACGAATAAATCCAATACAAGCCCACGATATATGAAACGAATACAAAACGTAGACTATGCTATCAAAGAAAACAAAACCAGCGGAAGCATCCATCCAAATGGAGTCGTGGGGACCCTGGACTGGCAACTGGGCTCCTCCGGCCAGCTATCAACCTGAAAACAAAAATATTACGATGGGTGGTAAGTCCAAGTGGACTCGCAGGTATATAGAAAGATATGCATGGCAGAAAAGTAGCTAAAACAACTATAACGAAACAACAGGATACAGTCTCCATAATAATATCAGAAGTATGCATAACTGAAATAATAAAGGATTGTACATACCAGAAATCAGTCTATCATGATCATAATAGGACTTGTACCATACGAGCAAGTGCAGGGTCAACAAACCATATCAAAAGTACCTCCTGTATGTGCATGTCAAACAAGTGCAGCAAGTAAATGCAGCAAACACAATCAATGCACAAATGCATCATATGCACATGATGCAATGTCATGGTCACCCCTAACTCCAGTCAAGCCACCGAGACAGGCGATACTGTGTCGGCCGAGTGGGTAGAGTGGTGACACTGTCCGCACATCTGCCATCACTGCTCCTGAGTGACCGAGAGGACAGGATGCTGGTGGAGTTATCGCTCCGCCCCATATATATATATATGGGGGAGATATCTCTCTCATCTTCTCTGGTCTATGGGAAGAGAAGGGATCTCTGTGTACTACCACGCTCCGAAATCACTACCCCTGAGCTGACGAGCGGAGCACTACAGAGCAAATGCACACACCCAGTGGTATCCACTAACCCATGAGTGACCGTGTGTGTATATCATGTGCTGGAAGACGATTAGGCTTAACCACAAGGGAGTCGCTGATCGCCGACATACAACAGTGCAGGTATGGTGCATGACTAACACATGCAACCCCTACCAGGTCATCGACACATAACTCAACCTATCATGCACAGGTAATATGTATGCATCATAACCTAATCAATCCTATATCCAGACACACGTGCAAGTATGAATAGAATCAACCAATGCAAATATCATGTGACATACCACAATAACCCAATCAGTCCATATCTAGACACACGTGCAAGTATGACTAGAATCAACCAATGCAAATATCAGGTGACATACTACAATAACCCAATCAGTCCACATCTAGACACATGTGCAAGTATGACTAGAATCAACCAATGCAAATATTAGGTGACATACCACAATAACCCAATCAGTCCACATCTAGACACACGTGCAAGTATGACTAGAATCAACCAATACAACCATACAATGGTATGCTAATACCTATCCATATACTCATGCTCATACCAATGCTATACAGAATCAGATAACAATAAACGAGACTGTATAGAAAGAAATTCAGATCATATCCAAGGTCAAGCATAAGTATCAAGCAGGATAACAAAACGATAGCAGATAAAGGTCAATATCAGCCTATTGCATCAATAACAAATAGTCATGCATAAAGATAAAGTGGATCTACAGATACAAGCAAGAAGTACCCACCTCCAAATAAGTGAAATCCGATCAAGAAGAAAGAACCACCAGCCAATAATAATCCGATCAAGCTCCTGTATCAAGGATGTATTTAATTAGCTATTACAAAGATAGTAGCTAGCTAACAAGTCCCTAACTCATATTAGGGTTAACCTAATCCTCGTATTTCATTTAATTAACTTAATTAAATGATTAAATCCTTATTCATTTAGGATTAGGATTTCTAATTTAGGTTTAGTCTACATTTAACCCATAGTTTCCCCTTCCAAGAAACCAACTCATAATTCCAATAACCACAACAGAATTGAGCTTACCTCACACCCAGCCGCTCGAAAACTAATCTCAAACAGTTAGAATGTTGCAATAAGAAGCTAAGCAACCTCCAATTAAACCCTAGCCAGATCCACTGCCAGGTTTGGGTTTAAGACCAAGATCACAAACCTAAAACCCATAACACAACTTTGATTGAAATAGATTATCCACATCGTGATCATAGTAAATCAAAAACCTTACCTTAGATTCTAGCTCCAACGGTAGAAACTCACAGTGAGCAGGAGGGAACCTCCACCAAGCAGTGGAGCTCACACGATAAGGACCTCCCTCAGCTCCACAACAGGAAAACCAGCAAGGTCACTAGATGCTGATTTTCGAAACCTTTCTCTACGAATAATCTCCAAGATCGATCACCAAGAACAAATCTATCAAAATTCCAACCAAACAAATGCTTGGAGGAGAGCTGTGATTTGGGAGACAATCAGATCTCAGCAAGAATGGAAATAAAGCTTATGGCAACCCCAATCCGAAATCCACCTACCTCACCGTGATGCAAGACAGGTAAACGTCGGAAATCGAAGAGGAAACCGTCGGAAGGCAGAGAATGGAGATGATTGGGGGTTCGACGTTGAGTGTACGTGGCCGAAAGGGAAGAGGAGAATCGTCAGCCTTGAGCTCGCCGACTTCGTGTGGAGGAGAAGGGTCATCGGCGAGCGAGAGGGTGAAGAAATGGCTCGGGTGGAAGAGAGGAGAAAGGGGATGGCGTCGGCCGTCGGGTTCGGCTACAACTAGGGCTTGCGGGCGAAGGAAATATTGCGGCTGTGGAGGAAACGAAGGTGACTTATTAGTGGGAGTTTTGCACTTTGGTCCACCATGTTTGGCATTTCGCAATCTCATCCTTAGGGTTTATAATTCCTTATCCATCAAACCCTTAAAGTATTTATTTTTCAACCCATTTAACCCCTTTACATCGTCCAAGAGCCCGGACAATTCTAGGACCTTTCCGAAGAATTTTCCTGAGCGGAATAAAAAAGTGTCGGATTTAACAACAGGAGACTCCGAGAAGCTTACACAACAGATGAAGCAGACAACTCAAGTAAGAAGAGAATACAGAGAACACAAAACAACTCCACACAAGACCCTTCACTTTCTTCTTTGTTCTAGTTGTGTGTGTCTCCTTCACTGCTTCGCCATCATCTTCTTTTTAAGCTTTCTTCTGCACACATACAGGCGTCACCCACTGACCCCTTCTGAGCTCTCGTATCCTCCTCAGCTGAAGCTTCAGGTCGTCAGGTGTCGTTGAAACCTGCAAGTATATATCAAACAAAATAGCAACAGCGAAAGTCACCCTGGACCCTTCTTCTTGCTCCTTCATTTGACTTTCAAGGCTCTGTATCATCTGCACACTTACAGATTTATTAGCGAAGCAAATCAGAAATTTGACAACAATTTGAATTAAAGTTCTGAGGTGTTGATCGATCACCCTGACCGATCAGCCACCCTCCTGACCAATCAAACTCTATTATGATCGATCTAGTGATGTTCTGATCAGTCTCACTGACCGATCAGAGTCCAGGGGATCGGTCACCAGACTGATCCCTAAATGTCCTGGGATCTCAGCCAGATTACCCTGATCGGTCACCTTGACCGATCAGAGAAGTGCTGATCGGTCCAAGTGACCGATCAGTGAAGTGCTGATCGGTCCAAGTGACCGATCATGCCATTTCCTAACCAATCAGGATTCATCCTGATCAGTCCAGGATGGCTTTGATCGGTCGCACTGACTGATCATGGCTTCTGGTGATCGATCACAACCTTTCTGTGACCTCACAGAATGTTTTCTGATTGGTCACCAGACTGTTCAGAAAGCCTTCTGTTTCCTTAGAAGCGTTTTGGATCGGTCAACAGACTGATTAGACATCCTGGATCGGTCCTGTGACCGATCTCCTATCGAGAAAGTTTGTGTCAACTCCCTGATCGGATTGTAGACCGATCCAGCCAAATCACTTGATTAATTCATGGTCCAATTCTGACCATGACTAACTCAAGTCAGACCCTAAGTCCAAAGAACAGGCTCCCTTGACCTCTCTGACTCAATCTGGTCTGGAGAACGAGCTACCGAGCCCTCTCCAACTTATCCCGGTCCAGAGAACGAGCTACCGAGCCCTCTTTGACTAACGTCCGGAGAACGAGCTACCGAGCCCTCTCTGACCTAAGTTCGGAGTACGAGCTACCGAGCCCTCTCCGACTCAACCCGGTCCAGAGAACGAGCTACAGAGCCCTCTCTGACCTAAGTCCGGAGAACGAGCTACCGAACCCTCTCTGACTCAACCCGGTCCAGAGAATGAGCTTCCGATCCTTCTCTGACCTAAGTCCGGAGAACGAGCTACCGAGCCCTCTCTGACTCATCTCGGTCCAGAGAACCAGCTACCGAGCCCTCTCTGACCTAAGTCCAGAGAACGAGTTACCGAGCCCTCTCCAACTCATCTCGGTCCAGAGAACCAGCTACCGAGCCCTCTCTGACCTAAGTCCGGAGAACGAGCTACCGATCCCTCTCCGACTCATCTCGGTCCAGAGAACGAGCTACTGAGCCCTCTCTGACCTAAGTCCGGAGAACAAGCTACCGAGCCCTCTCCGACTCATCTCGGTCCAGAGAACGAGTTACCGAGCCCTCTCTGACCAGTACACTTAATCTGAACTTAACTATTTGATCTCAATTCTCACTCAATCGAACTTAAATCTGTGTCAACATCAAAACAACAATTAGGTCAGACTGCATCAACAATCTCCCCCTTTTTGTTGTTTGACAACACGATTTAAGTTTAGGTATTAGGTGAAAATAAGAGTCAACTTTTTTATTGAAAGGGAATCAGAATCCTCCCCCTACAATAGGTAAGTTCGTAATAAATCCTAAACTTAACTAACCATCCTCTTCCCCTTTATCAAACACCGAAAATGGTGTAGACTGATTATTAAGTTTAAAATCACCCCCTTAAATAAGGGTCTCTCCCCAAAACCAAAAGAATCAAAGAGTAGTAGTTGAATTGCATATGAAAGACATATACCATAAATATATCATGGCAAAAACGTATATGCATCATATGACACTAAGTAGTGGAATAATGAGTAAACACAAAATATAACTGATGACTGAAATAAACACCAAAACAAACAAACATAGCATAATGCTATCAGTCACATAGTCATAAGAAAACATCCATAAGTCAAAGCCTATATCAGAATACATCAGTCCTGATCATTAGGAGCACGTGGGACATCAAACTGCATCGGATCAGAGAGTCCTGATCTGTCTCCTTGACCGATCAGGGAGTATCCTGATCGGTCTGTGGACCGATCAGACCGATTCCTGATCGGTGACCATGACCGATCAGATTTCAGATAAGTGTCTGAAACTCTGATACGTTCCAGAAACTCCTGAAATTGTTCCAAACACCCCTTCTAATACCCTAATAATTTAATTTCTTTGATCCTAAAGGTGTTCCCTTAACGAAGATTTATTTCTCCACACCATGAATCAAGTGGAAGGTCATTTGCAACTCCTTCAATTGATGTAAGCTGTAATCCATATAACTTATGGTCTACAATTGTAGATGGTACTACTGCCCAAGCGAAATTCTATAAATCACTGCACTCATGAGTATACCCTCAGTCTTCTCTACCTGCTTCAGTTGTGTTGGTTTTGGCCTCATTTGCTGGAAAGGATGGTGAGTTATATTATTCTTTTGTCTTAGGTAGATCACTGACTCTTGTGGTATTTTGACATTTATATTCATAATTTTTTAGAAGCACACTTTTGGCTGAAAAAGGGCAGCAGGATTGGGAAGATTCGTTTTGAAGCCTCTACTACATGCTAAGAAAGAACATTTGTAACATGTTCTATGGTATTTCACTAAACTTTAATCATATTAGTCTTCCATCATCTTGAACCACTATTTCACTAAACGGTTGTCAGACCATGTACATCTCTCTTTGCTATTGCTACATTATTATGATCTGAAGAAATATTATTTTTTTTATGTGATGGCTATTCTTGGATAAATGGGCATCGTCAGTTCTGTGACAGACTAAAAAGTAATGTATACAAATTACAGCTTACTATTCCTTGGCTCAAGAAGTTACATGCTTTAGTATCAAGTCTGTATCAAAAATAATGCTCCAACCAATTGTACATGATTGGAATGTCCAAGTATGTTCGTGGAACCAAATATACATGTATTATGCATTGATTTTCCCCTTGACTAGAAGGGCATTCTTAATTCTAAGGCATTCGGATATTTGAATGTCACCTATTCCTAAAACCATGAGACTAACATTGTTACCGAATGAAACATTACCTCTACTTTTGCTTTGTAGGTTAGTGAATAACGATTTATCCCCGATCATGTGTTTGGAGAACCCACTATCAACAAACCATGTTGATAGATGCTCCCCCTCAACCAATGCCTACACAACACGAAAGATAGATGATTTAGGTACCCCAAACCTTGGGACCTAATGCACCTACAATGCAAGTCTTTGGCACCCATGCCTTGGTCATTTTCTTCCTAAGTCCTTGAACCCTAGAAATATTTGATGATTTAAATTGGGTTCTAGACATCAATGACACAAAACTAGGTTCCTTAGGTCGGTAACCTATACTGGCCTTGTTGTAGACCGCTCTTTGGGAGTTGAGGATCATATTCAAGGTCTTAGAGCTATTTGAAAATTTTCCAAGAAGATTCTTGAGTTTTTCAACTTCACTCTTTAAGGCCTTGTTCTCATCCTCAAGGATCTCAATTTGCAAGTCATCAATTTCATCATCCTTAGAGGTTTTCAATTGTTCTACTTCTAACTTTAATGATTTTACCTTGTCCTTAGATTTTTTAAGCAAAGTAGTCAAGCAAGCTATAGTTCTATAACACTTATCAAGCTCGGGAGAAATTACCTCTTCATCATCCGAAGATAATGAAGCTGCGGTTGATGGATCACTTGACTCGCCACTACTCTCCATGTTTGAATCTTCTAATGCCATGAGAGCCATGTGACGGGTGCTCTTCTCCTCCTTCTCCTCCTTTCCCTTCTTCTTTTCCTTCTTCTTCTTTCCTTTGTCCCCTGCTACAAGAGCAATACCCTTCTCTATTGGACCTTTGTTAGCAAGTTCATGTAGTTCTATTTCATAAAAGAAATCATCTAACTTTACAATAGAAAGATCCTTGGATACCTTGTAGGCATCCGCCATGGATGACCACAAGGCATTCCTAGGAAAGGACTTGAGTACATACCTTACAAGGTCACGGTTCTCGACCTTCTCATCGATCGAGTGCAAACCATTAAGGATTTCCATGAACGACCATGAAGCTCGCTCACGGTTTCACTTTCCTTCATGGAATGGTTCTGGAGTTGGTTGAGGAAGAGATCCCTTTTTGCTATCCGGGAGTCTCGAGTGCCTTCATGTAGCTCTATGAGCTTGTTCCACAGGTAATTGACACTTGAGAAGGGACCAACCTTAATGAGTTGCTCCTTGGTCATCCCACACTGCAGAGTGACCATTGCCTTAGCATCTGCCTCTCCTTTCCTTGTATGTTCTGCCGACCACCTTGATGACTCAAGCTCCTTGCCCTCAGCATCCTTTGGAGGAGTGAATCCCTCCTTGACTAAGAACCACATACCTATGTCGATTTTCAGGTAATACTCCATTTTTCTTCTCCAGTACTGGAAATCAGCTCCATCAAAGAAAGGTGGACGGTTGGTGCTGAAGCCTTCTCCTCTCAAAGCCATCTTTTGCTCTTAGGGTGTTAATCCGGTTGAAAGAGCCCCAGGCTTTGATACCACTTGTTAGGATCTGGGATGGCTAGAGAGGGGGGGGGTGTGAATAGTCATCCACTAAAAACTTGCTTCTTTTTCTTTCTGCACTCAGGTTAGCAGCGGAATACAAACAAATGGAAAGAATCTAAAGCAGAGAATAACACAAGTATTACAAGGTTTGGGGATAACTTGCCCCTACTCCTTGGCGTGCCCGTGAGGTGGGCGATCCCTTAATCATTGGCAGATCAGACCCCAGAATGAATCCAACTAAGAACTTCTCCTTCTCAGTGGAGTAACCTTTCCATAAACGTCTCAGAACAATATCAAGTTAAGCACATGAGACTCCGAGAAGCTTACACAACAGATGAAGCAGACAACTTAAGCAAGAAGAGAATATAGTGAACACAAAACAACTCCACACAAGACCCTTCACTCTGTTCTTTGTTCTAGTTGTGTGTGTCTCCTTTTCTGCTTCGCCATCATCTTCTTCTTAAGCTTTCTTCTGCACACATACAGGCATCACCCACTGACCCCTTTTGAACTCTCAGCATACTGACTGCTGGAGCTTTAAGTCAGCGTCACCCACTGCCCCCTTCTGAGCTCTCAATATCCTCCTCAGCTGAAGCTTCAGGCCATTAGGTGCCGTTGAAACCTGCAAGTATATATCAAATAAAATAGCAACAGCAAAAGTCACCCTGGACCCTTCTTCTTGCTCCTTCATTTGAGTTTCATGGCTTTGTATCATCTGCACACTTACAGATTTATTAGCGAAGCAAATCAGTGACAACAATTTGAATTAAAGTTCTGAGGTGTTGAACGGTCACCCTGACCGATCAGACACCCTCCTGACCAATCAGACTCTATTATGATTGATCCAGTGATGTTCTGATCGGTCTCATTGACCGATCAGAGTCCAGGGGATCGGCCACCAGACCGATCCCTAAACTTCCTGGGATCTCAGCCAGATTACCCTGATCGGTCACCTTGACCGATCAGAGAAGTGCTGATCGGTCCAAGTGACCGATCAGACCACTTCCTGACCGATCAGGATCCATCCTGATCGGTCCAGGATGGATCTGATCTGTAACGCCCGCCTTTTTCCCACACCTTACGGTGTGGCGAGAGGCGGCGTTACGCTAACATACATAGGGCATAAGAATATCTTAATGCAGCGGAATAATTTTTTTCTTCTTATACACATGCGTTTACCATGCAACTAATACTTGAATCGTCTATTCATGCCTAAATTATCATTCATGAACATGGTGACATTGTAACTTAACATATTACCAGCATACATAGCATCATGATTTAAACATTCCATAACTTATCGATAAGCATCATAAGTAGCAAGTAACTTATCCATAAGCATCATAAGTAGTAAGTTATTTCTTAGGCATAACTATCATAAGTTTAGCATAGAACCAAAGGAGGCATTTCAAACATAAGTCATGCGATAAGTGTAAATAGGAGAATCCTTTGCCATGTCACTGCCACACACATGCTCTTGTCCCTTCTGCTGCTTCCCTTAGTAACCTCTTGCTTGATCTGCGGTATAAGAAAAATAAGACTATAAACACATAGGCTTAGTAAGACCTTTCCTACTCACGAAAATCCATACGTCACGTAAACATAAACCTAATTCTTAAACCATATTTATCGTGGCATAATTCTCGACATCACCATAAACATACACTTATCATGGCATAATTCTTACATGAACATAAGCATAAACATACTTATCATGACATCATTCTTAACATGAACATAAACATAAACATACTTATCATGACATCATTCTTAACATGAACATAAACATAAACATACTTATCATGGCATCATTCTTAACATGAATCATACACATAAACATACTTATCATGACATCATTCTTAACATGAATCATAAACATAAACATACTTATCATGACATCATTCTTAACATGAACATAAACATAAACATACTTATCATGACATCATTCTTAACATGAACATAAACATAAGCATACTTATCATGGCATCATTCTTAACATGAATCATAAACATACTTATCATGGCGTAATGCATAACATGAATGGATGCATGAGTCAATGCATATATCATAAGGATGCTTAATTTGAAAACCATAGTTATAAATACTTAAACATAATCATAACATCATAGGGGTCCTTGGCTTGTACCACATACATACATCATATGCGCGCATCCCTAAGTAAATACGAGGTAGCTAATCTCGACCTACTAGGGTAAGGACAGCTACGGTAGTCCTAGAACCGAGACGTTCTTAAGGTGCCCATCCCTGTTGGACAGCTTCGGTAGTCCCAGAACCGTGGACAGCTTCGGTAGTCCAGAATCGAGGCGTTCTTAAGGTGCCCATCCCTTGGACCCTTACTTCGGTCCGGTACAAGCCCATTCATAAAAATAAAATACTTCACATGCTTCATCATTCATAGAACATTCTTAGCATAAACATAATCTTGTTTCATGAAACTTGACATAAGAATAGGAACAGCTGCGGTAGTTCCAGAACCGTGGACAACTACGGTAGTCCAGAACCGAGGCGTTCTTAAGGTGCCCATCCCTTAGCATGACATAAACATACTTGACATTTCATCATTCATACTTAACATCATGATGCCTTAAAGGCATGAACATTCATCATCATTCATTATCTTCATTCATAAGGTATGTCATGCATACATCATTTTATCTTAGAGCCATGATGATCATTTTCATTCATCATCTTCATTCTTAAACATGGCATACGTACATATCATTCATAAGGCATGACACACATACATATCATTCATAAAACATGACATACATACATAATTAGCATCTTAATTCATAAAACTTGCATGATCATGGTACATAGGAAAACATGCATAGATCTTTTCATACATGATACATATTCCCTAGGTTCATGGCACATGGTCTAAACATTTATGAATAATCATAGCACATGACCTAACATACAAAGTCAAGATACATCTTACATGAAGCTAAGGTTTTGGGTCACATAAAAATTCTTACAACATACTTAATCATATACATACATCCTAGTAAACCATAACAAGTATCTTTGAAAACTTAACCCAACCCAAACCCTAAATTATAAGGTTGGCCGAAAGTTCCATAGGAGATGACTCCATCATTCAATCAACATGAAAGGTTCCATGAGTAAAAGAAAACTCATACATTACATACAAAACCATAGGAAGTGATAGGCCCAGATATACTAGATTAAATTTGTCACGAGTTGTGGGACCATCAGAATTTAGATGTGAATGAAAGCTGGAAACCCTTTTTACAATCAAATATCTGAAAATGTAATATAGGGGCCACAGGTCGTATTTTTCTCGGGGCTAGTTGATATAATTTGATTCGCGCTTGTATTTAGGTGTCGTTTGTGAATTTCGGGTTTCAAATAAAGATTTGGGTTCTAAATAGAAATGGAATCACAATGAAAATAAAGGAAAACTCAACCATGGAACTGAACAAGTGATAGCAAGTTATCATTCAACCAAAAGGACTCAAACAATTTGGAGCTTATTTGCAACTTACCCTAATCTGGGGAGCAAATCTGATTCACGGCAAAACAATTGCTAAGCAATAAAGCACAATTCAAGCAATCTAAAAACAATCCAATACAAAATCAATTCCGAAACTCATTTGATACCAAATGCCTTCAACTAGAAATGTAATGCAGAATTAAAACTTGAAATTCAGATTCAAGTTGGATTTAAAGCGATCTGTTTTCAAGCTCAATAGCATACTAAAAAGTATGTTTAAACTTGATACATTTCAATGCTGAAATTACTTAGTATGATAAGCAGAATTTGAGTTAACTTGCCACCAAAATTGCATGAACTGATTTGCCAAAAATTGGAACCCAGGGTAGGAATGATTGCCGATCAAATCAGTTTGAAAAACATATCTATTAGAAAAGTTCCATGTGTAAATGAATGTAGGAAATCAGGAATAAGTGAAAAATCAGACAACTTGGCACACAAACTGCAGAAATTGCAGTTTTTCAGAAATTGCAGTTAACTTTCAGAAATTCAGAAGCAAAATGCAGGCTTTGATACACATGAATCAGGTTTATAATGCATAAATGAATTGCAGCTCAAATTGGATACAAATTCTATTAACTCAGCTGTGGATAATTGCTCAAAGCCAGCTTCAGAAGGATAAACTTAAGTGTGCAGAATTGAAGTGCAATTCCGATGCAGAACACATGAACAAAGCATTCCGAATTCAATGCAATGGCACACCAGAATTTCATTTACTTGGCACCAATCTAATGCGATTTGTTGCTTGATTCAGAATGTAGACTTGGAACTGAAGTGTAGTAACTACATGAACAATTCAGAAATGTTCTTGATACTGAAATAAAGTGCAAGAGTGCAGAAATGAAAGGAACACGCAGGGTGACTGATACGCACAAATGGAATGGCACACAAGGAATTTAACTAAAATTGACTTAAAATAAACACAACTATCCACTAGATAGGTTCCTAAACTACTCAACTTGAAGATTTAAAGCTAAATTACAGCTAGAACAAGGCAATAAACGAAACTTAACCAAACTGAAACCAATAGAAACAAAATTACAGCAGTGAGCTAAATTACAGCTAATAAACGAAATTAACTAAAGAAATCTACTCCTCAATGCTTCCCTAGCTCGAATGCTTCTTGGTCGTCAAGCAAGACTGAGCCTCGAACCCGCAAGCTCAAAAACCATTGAAGAACAGCTCAACAATTCAAATCCAGCTCTCACTCTGAACCAATCTGAATTCCAATCGATTTCCTCAATCTGGCATTGTCCAAGTGCGCGGATGGTGTGGGGATGAAGCAATGCACTCCAGGGAACCCCTCTGAACTGCTCAGGTGGATGAAGGATGGAGCAAAACTGAGATTGAAGCAATAAGTGATAGAGCTGCAGAAACCTCGCAACAACTTTGTTTTGGCCAATTCGGAGCTGGAAATTCACCGAAGCAGCTCCCCAAGGATCTAGCAGTCGATCTAGGTCAGAATCGAGGGGTCGCGCCCCTTTGGATTGAAGGAACAACCACTGAAAAACTAAGAACTCGAAGAAGGAAGATCACTGCGGCGGAGACGCGACAAAGGGAAGAAGCTGCTGCGTTTTGATTAAATAGGAACAAATGGACGGCTCAGATTGATCGGAGGAGATCCAACGGTAAATCTTGGTCTGATTTGAGCCAAACTTTTATGATGATGATCTGGGGTCAGGATCTGCCTTGTGGTAGCTCGGATCCTCCAGATTTGCAACGGATGGTCCAGATCAACTCAATCTGTGAAGGGACGCTCTAGAGCCCTCCATGCTTGATCCAACGGTTGATTTAGCTCTGATTGGGATGAAACCTTTAGATCTTGATCATAGAGCTTGATCAACCCTAACCCTAGCTCGGATTGTTTCAGATCGTCCCGGATGGCTCAGATCTAGCCGCTCTTGAATCGGACAGCCCGGATTAATTGTAAGCTTGATAATTCGATCCGGTTCACATCCGACTCAAGTTTGACCCAGTATGCCCTAGGTCCAGGATCCTTTCATGCCTACAAAAATATATCAGAAAATTAGTGGCCAAATAATCCAAAAATGTGTAATTTTGTAATTAAGTCCAAAATAAGATAAAGTTCCAAAACCTAGGGTAAAATCATAATTAAGCAATAAAAACATGGGTCAAACATGGATTTTAGCAATTAAAATAATCAATAAAATGGTGCTTATCAGGAAGCCATTAAACCCCATAATTGGAGCTCACCCTAATTTCCTTGCCCTAGAAATGCTTTTGGCCGAAACCCTAAAGGCCATAATTCCATGGGAAAAATTCATATAACACACAATTAATATCCATTAGATCATAGAGGAAACATATAAACATGCTTGAAGGGTTGAATTTAATCCTAACCATGGGACATGGAGGGTGGCCGAAACTCTAAAGGACTTTAGGGTGCCACAAACTTTCCCTAAATCATAATCTATACCTTACTTATCATAATAAAACATTAAGGAGCATGAATAAGAGTTTACATCATCCCTAAGCCCCCTTTCAAGCCTTGGCCGAAACCCTAAAGGCCCTACCACATGATTTTCTCAACTTATATCTTAAACAAAAGTCCAAATCTTGATAACCATCAAAGAAACAATTATACCACAGGTGAGGGGGTCTTACCTTGGGTTATCTTGATTATCACCTTGAATAAAGAAGCCAAAAGAAATTTTCTTGACCTTAGACTGCCCCTATCCCTTGTAGCCTTGTAGAAAACCCTTAGATCTTGATGAAGAGGTCTCCTTGTGAAACTTTTCCAAAGGAAAAACCCACCTTGTAGGTTTCGGCTAGGAGGAGAAATAAGAAGAGAAGAAGAGCTAGGTGTTGGAAAATCTTAACCTGGAGGGTTAGGTGTGGAAAATCCTAGCTTGGAGGGCTAGGTATCTGGAAAAGTCCTAATTCGGAAGGGTTGGGTGAAAAGTCCTAGCTTGGAGGGCTAGGTGAAAACTCCTAACTTGGAGGGTTAGGTGAAAAGTCCCAACTTGGAGGGTTAGGTGAAAAAGTCCTGGCTTGGAGGATCAGGTCCTAGCTTGGAGGGCTAGGTTTGGAAAAGTCCTAATTCGGAAAGGTTGGGTGAAAAGTCCTAGCTTGGAGGGCTAGGTGAAAAGTCCTAACTTGGAGGGTTAGGTGAAAATTCTCAACTTGGAGAGTTAGGTGAAAAAGTCCAAACTTGGAGGGTTGGATGAAACCCTAGCTTGGAGGGCTAGGTTTGAGTCCCTGATCGGTCTGGATCGGTCTGGTGGCCGATCAGGGAATTTGGCATGCTGCTCCTTCGTGGATCGGTCCGGTGATCGATCCAGCAATGACTGATCAGTCTGGTGACCGATCAGGGAGCGCACAGTGAGGTTGGGTGTTGGGACCGGGTGCATGTCGACAAGGATACGGGTTCGTAAAATTTTAAATTTTTACGTGCAGCGGAAGAATTAGCATAAAATAATTTCCTAAATTATTTTTAACCACGTATCTAGCATGCAACCTTATGATGTGTTGACATAATCATAAATTAAAACTTTGCGAAAAAGTAAACAAATTTACTAAGTACCTCTCGTAACTCGAAGTAAGGGACGAGATCCAACCGTAGCGTCCCTTGGAAGCTTCGCCTCTATTCGCGTCCACGCCGAGTTCTCTTCGGGATGACTTCGCAAAGCCACGAGTTTTGTGTCGACGAGAACTACTAGATTCTCTGAAGACACGACTAGAAGATCAAGAAAGAAGAAAGGAAACTAACCACCAAGAATCGGAATCCAAATTCCGGAAAGAAGGAGATGCGATCCGCTTCTTCTTCTTCTTCTCCTTCTTGATGGAAGCTTGCGCCGGCCCTAGGAGGAGGAAGCGCCAACCCTAGGTGGAGGAAGCTTGCGCCGACCCTAGGTCTTGCAAAGGGGCGCCGGCCCTAGGTCCTAAGGTGGGCGCCGGCCCTAAGGGGAAGAGAGAAGAGAGAATAAGAGAGAGAGGGAGAGGATGCTTCTAATCTCTTGATCACTTGATTGGAATTAAGGGCTTGCCTTTGGTTCCTTTATGTAGTAGCATCTCCCTTGCCAAGTCTCCCTCTTAACGGAATTTTTCATAACAAATTTATCCTATAAATTCTCTTATGAATTATTCCGTTTAAACCAAGTTTTATTATAACTAATTTTATAATAAAACTAATACTTCTCTCTTTAAATTATGGAATAAAATTTGTATAAAATTTTCTTATCATGGATAAATCAATTCATAATTGATTTTATAAATTAAAATTAAACCAATTTATGGTTCATTTTAATTTTCATAAAAAGAATAAATTTCTATAAATTTCTTTATAAATCTCTTTATATAAATTTCTTTATATATCAATTTATTTATCCATAATTTATAAAACAAATCGCGCTAGATTTATTTTATTAATTAAACCAATTAAATTGGTTTATCCCCTTTTAATGGCCGGCCAAACCAAGAGGGTGGACACCCTCTTTGGTCGGCCAAACCAAGCCGATCCCATCGCGAATTAAACTCATTTAATTCGCCCAATAAGCCTTCAAAAGACTTAGCCATTTTAGTTTCCGTTGCGCCTCTGATTAACTCAGATTCGACTTATTTCTCTTGATCGAAAAATCCAATTTTCAACTCGTTTTAAATCCCTCGGATTACTCGTAGTGCGTGTGACTAAATAGGCTTTCGCTTCGATTTATGTTGGCCGTCTATAATCAACTAATTATAGAACGATCATGAGTGACACCTAGTAGTACATCATGACCCCCAATTAATCGAAAGATCAACGGTTGACCTCAGAAGTAATTCTGAAACCCTTCAGCAGCTCTAATGAATCGTGCCCCATTCCCTTCACCACCTTATACCCACTTGGTTCAGGACATGGTCTGTTTGTGTCAGTCCCCACTAGACTGACTACGTCACACCTAGCCCAAGTAGTGTCTTTCTCGTCCTTTGGATTTCTAATTACTCTCATGTATTTAAGAGACTCGCACTCTAAACATGATATACTCTAGCCAGAGGTTTTGAGTAACAATCCGACGATAGGCCTGGGTATACATCTCCTCGCAAGGAGTGGTGAATCCTTTGTAGGCTGTTCAAACATCTTCGGGCACTTCGGCTTATACCCAATCATCCTGGGTCCACACCTCCTTGGAGATGCTTGCTTAAGATGTTAAAGTATAAGTCTCCATGACCAAGATGACTTGAACACCGCAAGTCAAAGGAACATCGCACTTAAGCTGCAGTAAGAACTTCATTGACATATCTATATAGATAACCATATGAAATCGTACAGCTAGTCACTCCAATGAACTAGTTCCCTTAACTAGCATCCATGTTTATCTCCGGACATCCCAATGTCACCAGCCAGTGAGAATCAGCTGATTAGAGAATAACCCATGCTAGTCTCAACAGAATTGATAGTGTCCGTTTTTATCAATTCATCGACTAGGGATATTTTCAATACTTCACAATTGCACATGTAGAGATAATCACTAGTTGTGATCCCATCACAAATTCTCTTATGCTGTGAATTGTATTGCGGACATTCAGTAGATGAGTTTAAGATCCCAATCAAATACACAATCATGTATACTCAAATAGTAAATTATCATTTATTAAAATAAATGTTTACAATCATAAGGCGATTACCTTAGGACACTTCTCTCATATCACTAACATTGGGAACCTACTGTGTGGCTCCTGATCGGTCTGGTGACCGATCAGGGAGAAGGCCGTTGCCTCGTTGCTTGGCTCCTGATCGGTCTGGTGACCGATCAGGGAGCAGGCAGCTTCCTCACTGCCTTGCTTCTGATCGGTCTGGTGACCGATCAGGGAGCACTCAGTGAGTTGAGTTCCCCCGCTGATCAGCTCCTAAACAGTCTGGTGACCGATCCACAATTTAGGATTTGATTTTTGCGATTACTGTTCACTCAGAAGTGGACCGATCAGGCTTGAGCCTGATCGGTCAGGGAGCTACCTAATCGGTCTGGTGACCGATCAGGATTCACTCTGATCGGTCTGGTGACCGATCAGGCTTGTGTCGCCTCGAGAGCTGGGAGTCCCAGCAAAGCGGTAGATCGGTCTGGTGACCGACCCACAAGCCCTGGATCGGTCCGGTGATCGATCACTTTAATTCAAAATGCATTGTCAGACGCTCTGATCGCGTCTGAACGTATCCGATTCTCTGCGCTTAACCTCTGATACTCGATTTGCTGCTTGATATGGTGTGTTAATACTCTGATTGAGCTGCAGGTGACAGGGAAGGATTCAAACACTCAAGGAGAGTCAATGGAGGCCTTTCCTTGGAGCAGGTTTATCCGTTTTCCATCTCAGGTTGCAACGGACGCTGGCGCTGGCTGGAGCTGCTGACTGGGCCTGGTCTGAGTGAAGCTCAGGGAGTCCAGAAGAGCTCAGTGGTGGCCAGTGGTTGCAGGAGAGCAGCTGGAGGCTGCAGTGAGATGTTGACCTAGCGCTAGTGGAGAGTAGATAAGCAGCGTGGTGGAGAAGAGCAGAGAAGAACTTTTGGTTGCCTTGGTTTTCTGCTACGATTTCTTGCTGCGTGCTTGTGCTCTTGGCTGATCATCCTCTCTTGAGAAAGCTACTGTGATCTTTGAAGCAACCATCCCTTGCTTGAGCACTTGGAGGAAGGAACAAGAGGCTTTAAGTCCAAAAGCGAGAAGACACGAAGAAAGGGGTTCTTGCGTGAGATCGTGCTGGGTGGAGCTCGGAAGAAGCTTGCTGTGTTCTTGTCTGTGCTAAGTGCTAAGTAAGATCTTTCTTGTGTTTCATTGTGCTTAAATTATATCTTTGATTGAAACGCTGTGGAGAGGTTACTCCACCGAGAAGGAGGTTGCTTTCTATCCGGATCTTCCGGGGCTAGATCTGCCGACGATCAAGAGATCACCCACCTTAAGGGCACGCCAAGGAGTAGGGGCAAGTTATCCCCGAACCTTGTAAATCCTCTTGTTAGCGTTCTTGTGTTTGCTCATAGTTTAGGGTTTAGTTTTCTGCATATTCTATTTTTACTACTTCCGCTGTGCTACTAAAAGTTTGAGTGCAGAAATTTGAAAAGCGTAAAGTCCAAGTGTTTGGCTATATTCACCCCCCCTCTCTAGCCATCCTAGTTCCAACAATTATGCTCAAAATTGTTATAAAAGATTTGATTCAAATTTTCGAGGAGGACCTGCATCATTAAATCAACCTCCTCCCTCATCTTGGCGATCTAGTACTCAATCATTTCAGTCTGGAGCATTCTCACTCACCATCCCTCCTAATACAACGTCATTTGTTCCTAGAACCCCAAGATGGCATCCGAATTCTGGAGCGACTCATCATGTTAGACCGGAGTATGATGTTCTCACAGAGGCTTCGCCCTATCATGGATCCGACATGGTGCAAATAGGCAATGGCTCAGGTTTGCAAATTGCTCACATTGGAAACACATCCTTTCATTCATGTGGTCATACTTTTCACATCCGCAATACTCTTTATGTTCCTTCTATAACTAAAAATTTATTTTCCGTACGTCAATTTGCTCTTGACAATAATGTATTTTTTGAATTTCATTCTCATCATTGTCTTTTGAAGGATCCCGCGACATGAACTGTTCTACTCCAAGGGGACACTAAAAATGGTCTTTATCGTCTTCAACACACCTCTATCAAAACCTTTGTTGGAGTACGCACGGACAAATTTTCTTGGCATGCACGTCTTGGTCATCCGTCTCTATGTATTGTTCAAGATATTATCAATCGTTTTGGTTTACTAACTTCTTTGGCCTCATCATCTCATTTATGTGAAGCTTGTATGAAAACAAAATCTCATAAACTGCCTTTTGTATCCTTTGCTCGCAACTCTAGTTTTCCTTTGGAAATTATTCACTCTGATGTATGGGGTTCTGCTCCTATTCTATTTAATCAAGGTTTTCTTTATTATGTTATTTTTATTCGTAACTTTAGCAAGTTCACATGGATTTTCTTATGAAAAGAAAATCTGATCTCTTTGATATTTTTTGTCATTTTCAAAAGCATGTTGAGTGTTATTTTGATCGTAAGATAGTCTCTCTTCATTCTGATTGGGGAGGAGAGTATCAAACACTTCATCGCCATCTTACTTCTTCTAGTATTCTTCATCGAGTCTCTTGTCCCCACACTCTTGAACAGAATGGATCCGTAGAAAGGAAACATCGTCATGTAATTGAAACTTCCTTAGCTATTCTTAATCATGCCTCAGTTCCACTTAAATTTTGGAATGGCGTTGTCCAAACCACAGTCTACCTTATCAATCATTTACCCACTCCACTACTCCAAAATAAGTACCCCTTAGAAAGACTTTATAATCACCCTTCAGATTACTTATTCTTCCATATTTTTGGTTATGCATGTTACCCTTGATTACGATCTTACTCTAAACATAGTTGAACCCTCACTCTAAACAATGTATTTTCCTTGGTTATAATAATTTGCATCATGGGTACCATTGCCTCCATATTTTGATCTGGCGGATATATACTTCTCGACATGTTACTTTTGATGAGTCTCTTTTCCATTTGCAGTTGCTAGCTACCTCAGATCCACCTTCTGATAAACAAGGCACTTTTCTAATGTCACTGAATGATATATTAGAATCTCCGTAGATTTCTCCATCAGGACATATTGAAAGTACAAGGGAGGATGATATCTTGGGTTCTGCTCCATCTCAACAAAATCCTGTAGACTCAGTGACTAGTGGTGATCCACTTTTTAGTTTTGGTTCCCATCAGTCTGACCACTCATCTCCGAATAACTCTGAGATGATACTTCTCGTCGAATGCTTCCTCTAAGCGATATTTATGCACAACGTCAGCCAATTTCCACTCGTCATCCTCTTCCACATGCTCTTATTACTTCTTCAAACTTTGTTGAACCTTCTAGCTTTTCATAGGCAGTCAAAGATCCAAATTGGCGTGATGCGATGACTACAGAGTTTAATGCTCTTCTTCGCAATGCAACATGGAGCTTAGTTCCTCGTTCTCTGTATATGAATATTGTGGACTCTAAATGGATTTATTGAATTAAGTATTGTGCAGATGAATCCATTGAATGTTATAAAGCTCGTCTTGTTGCTAAAGGCTTTAATCAACAACTAGGTATTGACTTCAATGATATCTTTAGTCTAGTCATCAAAATTACAACTATCAGATTGTTACTATCTATAGCTGTTAGCTACAATTGGACGATACGACAATTAGATGTTTCCAATGCTTTCCTTCATGGAAACCTTGAAGAAACTATGTTTACAGACAACCACCTGGATTTATCCATCCGCAACTTCCAACACATGTGTGTCAACTTCAGAAATTTGTATATGGTCTTCGGCAAGCAACTCGTGCATGGTTTCATCGTCTATCTACCTGTCTTCATACTCTAGGATTTTCTGGCTCAAAAACTGACTCTACCCCTTTCTACAAATGCAACAAAAAATTATCAATATTTGTTCTAATTTATGTCGATGATATCCTAATAAGTGGTAGTGATCAAATCGACATCGCTACTTTACTTCAACTTCTTCATCAAGAGTTTCCTATTCGAGATCTTGGCAACACTCATTTCCTCATTGGCATAGAATTTCTCACACATTCGGAAGGATGTCTTCTCTCTCAAAGCAAATATATAACTGGGCTTCTACAACCAGTCAAAATGGATGGTGCACGTCCTATCTCCACACCAATCATTGAAGGTTGTTTTATTATGCCTTCTCCTCCTCTTTAATGGCTGACCCCAGATCTATCGAAGCATTGTTGGTGCCTTATAATATGTCACTATTACATGATCCGATATTGCTTTCACTGTCAATCATGCTTGTTAATTTATGCATTCTCTTACTGAACACCGTTGGGAAGGTATTAAGAGAATTTTTCGATATCTTAAAGGTACTATTCTACATAGTCTTCTTTTATATCATCGGTCCTCCCAAAAGTTGATTGCCTACAGATGCAGATTGGGTCAGATCTCCCAAAGATAAACATTCTACTAGTGGGTATGCTATATTTCTTGGGCGAAATCTTATTTCTTGGCTTTCAAAGAAGCAACCTATAGTTTCTCGCTCAAGCACAGAAGTTGAATATAAAACTATAGCAAACGCGACATCTGAAATTATTTGGATACAATATCTTCTTTCAACATTACACTTTTCTCAAGCCGCTGCGCCCAAAATCTGATGTGATAATATTGGAGCAATTTATCTTGCAGCAAATTCTGTTTTTCATGCTCGTACCAAGTATATAGAGATTGATTTTCATTTTGTTCGTGAGCATGTGGTGACTCGACGCCTTTCAGTTTCTTACATCGCTACAGAAGATCAACTTGCTGATATATTTACTAAGCCTTTATCTAGACAAAGTTTTGCCAAGCTAACACTCAAACTCAACGTTCAAGCATTCCCGTTGAGTTTGTTGGGGTGTAATGACATAATGGATAATAATCTCAAATTGATTTCAATCAATTGAGTTTTATTATATTTGGCATCATCAACATGGATTGATTTCAATCAATTGACTTTCATTAAATTTGGGATCATTAACATGGATTGATTTCAATCACTTGACTTTCATTATATTTGGCATTATATCAAGATCAACATGGGTCAATACCAAAAATAATCATATTCATTATAATTGTTATGATTGTATGCCATAATTAATCTTTCCTTTATTGGATAGATAACTTGTCTACATAGGCCTATTGGCTTCAATAATAAAGTATTCAAGAGTTATTCTCAATTTTACTTCTTTTCTCTTTTTATTGTTCTTTCAATTATATGTATTTAGGGTTTAAAATTTTAAGATTTAGGGGATGAGTTATAGTGAGTTTAAGCTAATAAGATTTTTTTCTTTAAGGCCCAGGCTTTCCTCTTGGATTATAATATTTAAGAAAAAATTCTAAATGCTCACGGAATATATTATATGTATTTAAGGTTTAAGATTTAAAAAAATATTGATTTTTAAATTAAAAAATAAAAAGCCTGTTAACAAAAAAATACCACACAAGGCCCCTGGATTAAATCCAGGCGCCTTGTGCATAGTGTTGCATAAAAAATATCAGGCAAGAAATCACCTCTCTCTCTCTCTCCCTATATATATATAACCCTACTTACTTTCTGGGTGTGAGCACTAAGTATATTTTATTTTATTTTATTTTTTTTTTCAAAACTTACATTTAATATCTAAAGTTTCTTTAGGCTTTAAAGTTTGAGTTATAGTATTTAAGCTAAAAAAAATTACACATGATGCTCACAGTGAGCATCATAAGATAAGTAAGGTATCAAGACTATATATATATATAGCAATATTGTGTCATACACTTTACGTCGCACACCTCGTGAGCATCTCAAAATTTTTTATTTTGAATTTTCTCTCAATAATATAACTCAACCTTTAAATTTGAAAAGAAAAAATCTAAATGAATTAACTGCAAGCAAAAAAATAAAAATTAAAAATTAAAAAAGTTGCACACTGTGCAATTATATAGACTGTGCGGTACTCAGCATAACAAGTATATGCTATGCACCTCATTCCTACGTGCCTGTGCATGATATGGGCGCCTATATACAATCCAATTTTTTTTAGCTCTATAGTTAATCTAATTAGATTTTACCTTTAGGGTTTAGGGGTTGAGTTATAGTGTTCAAACTAAAAAAAATTAATACTAAAAATTTTTAAATACTCACGGGTATATATTTATGGTGCCCAATACACTATAAAAAAAATACCCATATAAGAGCGACTGTTAAGGAGTGATTTTAATACTGCTCTTGAAAATCGACCAACTGAATATGTTTGAACTCAACCGTTTCTATTGTCTGATTTGCAGAAATAATTTTGAAACCACTCTTCTTAAATATCTTTAACATTGGTTTGAAAAAACCACTGCTATAAACCACTCTTAATAATACAACTATTAGAAGTAATATTGAAACTATTGATATTGGATATTTTTAGTAGCGGTAATAGGTCAAACGCTGCTACTAACCATTTCTATTGCTTTAACTTTTAGGCGCAGTTTTCAAACCACTTATATTGGATTCTTTGAATGGAGATTTGTGTAAAGTGTTGTTATAAATCGCTTCAATTACTCTAATGGTATACAATTGATTTTGTTCAAATCGCTCATATTCGATATTCTTTGAATAGAGGTTTGTGTAAAGTGCTGTTATAAATCACTTCTATTACTCTAATGGTATACAATTGATTTTAAACTGTAAGTACCCCAGGTAGGTTTTGATGTAGTCAACTGAGTCAAGTTAGGTCCTGTTATGTTTTGATCCCTGTGTTTAAGTGTGCAAGAGCTTAGGAGTGCAGGAAGTCGAGTGGAGGACGCAGCGGACAGGAAAGCATGCGAAGGGAGTCGACGGGCTTGGTGCATCCGAAAGACACTGAAGTCTGCTGGAGAGTACGCCGGTAGAGTGAGAAGGACGTGTGCGATGTTAAAGGGACGAGAAACAGGGTGGAAGCACGCTTGAGGTGAAGGCCGGAGGAGGGTTCGGGTGAGCCCGACTCTAGAAGGTTCGAGATCACCCACGAAGATCTGCCAGAGAACTGGTCAGTAAGGTGTTGACCAAAGTCACTCGGGCGTAGGGGCGCCCGTGTGCCCTCGGGCGCCTCAGAGCATACAGGCGTCCCAGAAGAGTTTGTTCCCAAATGAGCCATTTGCGAATGTTGCGCAGCGGATAAACTTCGAGGCCATGTGTCAGGCGCCCTCAAGCACTCGGGCGCCCCTATTGTGCCACGTCAGCATTCAGATAAAATTTTTCGGGGCTATAAATAGGCCCCAGAGCTCAATTCCAGATAATCAATCACTATGAATGAATTTCCTTCTTGTTTCCTCTGTTTTTCTAAGCTTTTCACCATGTAAGAGGTTTCTCAATTCTAGATATTCAGGAGATCTGTGCTTTATTATGCCTTGGATTTGCAACCTCCTAGGTTGCAAACCAAGTAATTTTGGTTGCCTCTTTCTTTTCTATTTTGTTTCAATTTATTAATGTTCTTTGTTTGAATTAATTTTCATCTTTGTTTAGCAAAAACAAATGATCTTGTTTTAATTTTGATGGGTAATTCACTCCTCTCTTGTCGACCACACAATCGCCTTCAATTGGTATCAGGTCCAGGATGCTCCAGAAGGACTAATCGTCATCTGAAGCAATCTACAAAATGGTCAGACCGGTCATCTACCCGCCAAAGTATGAGTGGGCCGGAGTTCGCGAGTTGGAAGCGCAAGATGCAAGTATTCTTTAAAACAGATTTTGATTTGTTGTAATCATGAAAAATGATTTTGTAGCTCCCAATGACACCGATAACAAACCGAAAGTTGAAAGCCTATAGATAAAGAAGGAACAGGCGGACTTCGTAGCAAACGAAAAAGTAAAATTTCATTTGCTAAATGTTCTACCGTCACAAGAAGTCAACCGAATCGGGATTTACCAGTCAGCAAAAGAGCTTTGGGAGAAATTCTTGGAATTGCATGAAGGTACCTAGAAAGTGAAACTGGCACGATGAGATATCCTTTGGAACCAACTTACCAACCTCCGGAAGGAAGAAGGAGAGACGGTGGCGCAACTGCAGGGTCGTCTTTATGCATAGGCCATTAAGGCCTATGCCTGGGGCCTCAATTTTTTTTGAGGCCCATTATTTTTGATATATTAAACATATTTTTATTATATATTTTAAGAGAATTGAAAAGAATAAGGTCTTGATAAAAAATTTAAGTATCTTATTTTTTAGTCAAAACTATAGATTTTATAAAAATCTTATTATGGTTCCAATAGATACAGTCATAAGGGGTTCTCTTTTTAATATTTTAAATTTAATTTTTATTATGTATGTTATTTTATAAGATCTAATGTATTCCTCTTCAATATCTTTCAACCCTAGCCTTCTCTCGTTACATTTATTTTTTGTTAGTGACGTTTTCTCTTCTGATTAGTAAGAACATGAATTAGAATTTTTTTTATCCATGTAATGCAAAATAAAAAATATTAGTCTTTTTTCGAGTTCCCCCTCTTCCCTTGACTAGCTCCCCCTTTTTGTACTTCTCTCACTCATTGATATTGGGAAAGAGAAATTATATCTAACGCTGTCATGTTGATTCGGTTGATGCTACTATGCTCCTTACTTAATTAAGTTCAAATGTTGAGGGATTCATCCATATTGTGTTCGATCGAAATATAGGATTTTATTATTTTTGAGCAATTGTGAGTTAGATATCTTTGTCATTTCGCTTCTTTAATAGACATTAAGTTTTGCTTTTATTTATATGTATTTACAGAAATATATATTTTTATTTCCCTTTTGTTTCTATTATATCATTTACAACTATTTTGGTTTAGGTGATAAAAAATATGATTTATTTTTTCTTTTATTTTGTGCCTAAAATGACTTATTTAGATTTTAATAAATGATAAAATGATAATAGCTGATTTGATCTCGCTACGATCTTTATTTTCTAAGGATTATATTGAGTTTTATCATTTTGTAAATGTAATATTTATTTATTTTTTATGATTTGCAGTGATGATGAGTTGAAGATGGAAATATGATTTTTTTTTTCTATTATTGTCCCATTTCATTTATTACTTTTTGTAAGAGTTATTAATTTCATCTTTTATTTGAGTAATTAGACTTTTTTTTATCTTTCTTAGTTTTTAAACAATTCTAAATATATTTATTTTTGACCACCAAGTTGGTTGTCAGTTAAAGTCCGAATGAAAAAGGACGAGTAATTTTTTTTTAAAACAATGTTAAAGATTTTTTTTTTTGCTAGGGCCTTAAATAGGCTTGAGCCGACCCTGCGCAACTGCACGCAAGGATAAAAGAATTAATCACCGGACCCTCGAATCTTGGGGAAACGGTAACTAACCGAGATGCTCAAAGGTATGCTTTAAATATATTTCCAAGAACTCCAGAGTGAACATCTATAATAGACTCATATTATATCTCCCAGAACTTAGAGGTAAGTACTTTAGAAAAATTTATTCTGTACTTTAGAACTTCATGAGTCCCGATGTACAAGAAATGTAAGAAAATGGACAACATTGCTCTTCACTCAAAGAAGACCCAAAATGATGAAGTGTCTTCAGCTGATGAAGAGGAAGCAACATATATGGTAAGGAAATTCGATTTTTTAAAATCTAATAAGTTTAATGAGATGTAGGCCAAAAGACACCCTCGGAGAAAGATAAAATGCTATCAATGCAATGAAGAGGGACACGTCAAGGGAAACTATCCCAAATTGAAGAACAAAGAAAAAAGGGCAACGAAGTCAAAAGCCCACAACTTACAGAAAACATGGGACGAGTCCTCATCGAAAGATTCAAATCTCAAGGAACATGCCAGACTTGCGATGATGGCTTCACACCAAGAAGAAGATAGCATTGATGAAGGGGGAGTCACGTCAGAAGATAGCAGTGACGAAGGGGGAGCATCAGACTTCAAAAGAGATATGATAAGTCAGGTATGTTTTCAACCTCCTGATCAGCTCTACTTAGGTGTAAAGGCTATATTGAAGTCCATTTGTAAATTAAAAAAAATAAAAATATGGACTTAAAAAAATAACTAACATCTGCATGCCCACTAGAAATGTTTGATAAGTTAAAATTTGAAAGTTCAAATTGAAAAATTAAAAAACAACCATACAGGCTCAAATTATTTTCAAAATTTCAAAAATTAAATATTTTGAAAAACTTAATTGATATCTTAAATTTCACAAAGCTCAATTGTAAGAGTTCTTAGAACTTACATTTCATTCAAAATTCATGGTTAATCCTGTTAACAAAAATTTATATTGGATCCCAAAATCAGTATTAAATTGTTAGATATTATTTATTATTTTTTAATTAAATACTTTAGTTGTTATTTTATTAATTTTTTTAAGATAAATATCTGTAGAATAATTAATTTAATATTTTTTGTTGATAGAGTCTGCTTTGGTCTATCTAGAGGAATTTTTTCAAAATTTTTAACAGATAAACGAATTTACTATGATTTTTCGTTCAAAAATATATTTTTAAAATTTAAAAATACTTTAAAAATTAATTTTATCGAATTCAATTTTTTGGTATCTGTTGATTATCCTCTAAGCCTTGAAAGAAATTTTTCAATGTATTTGATGTCGAAATCAAAATTTAAAATTATTTTTCCAAATTATTAACACTGAATTCAAAAATAATTTTCAAAAAGTTAGAAAATTATTTTCATATTAGCAATTTTTCTAGGGATAAGTCTATCAAAATTATAACTTGAATAAAAATTTGATTAAATTTCAAATAAAAATAAATTTTTGAAAATTATTTTTATAAAATTAGACATTACATTTTAAAAATTAATTTTTGATAAAAATTTGAAAAATTGAATTTTCTCAAAAAGTTTTAAAAATTTTGGATGTTTGATTATTTTTTTTTAATTCTTGTAAGTATTTCCTTTAACGTGTTTTAAGTTTTTAATGTAATAAAGGGGGAGAAATATGATTAGGTTAGAGGGTAGGCTTAAATTTAATTTTTTTTTTGTGCTTACATTGTTATTTATTCATTCCTATTTTTTATGTTCATTTACCCGGACTTAACTTGGGTTGATGCACATCAAAAAGAGAGAGATTGTAAGTACCCAGGTAGGTTTTGATGTGATCAACCGAGTAAAGTTAGGTCCTGTTGTGTTTTGATCCCTATGTCTAAGTGTGCAGGTGCTTAGGAGCGCAGGAATTCGAGCAGAAGACGCAATAGACGAGAAGGTGGCACGGGAAGGGAGCCGACGGGCTCGGTACATCTGCGGGATACATAAGTCTGCGGAAGAGTATGCCGGTGGAGCGAGAAGGACGAGCGCGACATCCGAGGGACGAGAAGCACACTCGTGGAGAAGGTTGTAGAAGGGTTTGGGTGAGCCCGACTCTAGAAGGCCCGAGATCACCCACGAAGACCTGCCAGAGAACTGGTCAGCAAGGTGCTGACCAATGTCCCTCGGGCGCCCCTATACATAGGGGTGCCCGGGCTCTCGGGTGCCCGTGTGCCCTTGGGCGCCCTTAGTCCCGGGCACCCCAGAGCATACAAGTGCACCAGAAGAGTTTTTATCACAAAAGAATTGTTTTCGAACGTTGCATAGCGGATACACTTCAAGGTCACGTGTCAGGCGCCCTCAAGCTCTCGGGCGCCCCTGTTGTGCCACGTCAGCATTCAGATAAAATTTTTCGAGACTATAAATAGGTCCCCAGAGCTCAGTTCCAGATAATCAATCACTGTGAACTAATTTCCTTCTTGTTTTCTCTATTTTTCAGAGGTTTTCACTGTGTAAGAGGTTTCTCCGCCCGAAGGAGTTATTCAGGAGATCTGCGCTTTATTTTGCCTTGGATTAGCAATCTCCTAGGTTGCAAACCAAGTAATTCTGATTGCCTCCTTCTTTTCTGTTTTGTTTCAATTTGTTCGTGTTCTTTATTTGAATTAACTTTCATATTTGTTTAACAAAAATAAAAGATCTTGTTTTAATTTTCAGGAGCAATTCATCTCCCTCTTGTCGACCGCACGATCACCTTCATAAACTATCTATTGCACAGTTTAACACCGATTTGTATAAATCGTTGTTGTAAGCCGCTCTTATTACTACAAATCTCTTTTCTCATTTTTATTTTTTAAAAAATATTCTTAATTTTGTTTATATCAATTTTCTTTCTTTTCTTATATTTATTTTCTTCATATTTTTTCCTTAATATTTTCCCCTAAACCCCTAATTTTTGTTCAGGCTTCACGCGCAAAGTTTGCACCTTCATATTCCTCTCTCCATCACCAATATCCTAAATCTCATACCAGAAATCTTTTCTCTTTCTCTATTCAACTCTGAGCTTAAACTTCATGCTAAAAACTTTTTCTTTTCCTATTCAACTTTAAAATTCTAAATCTCATTTAGGAAAACCATTCACTTTTATTCGATTCTATTTATCCTCCTACTCTGCAAACTAGAATATACCATTAATATTTTTTAAAAAATTATTATAAATATTTAATAATGATATTTATTAAAAATTATTATTTTCAATATATTAATAAATAACATTATTATTTATAGAGAATATTTTTTTTAAAACATATTAACCTTATAAATTTTTCACTTAATTTTTTTTTTGTCTTTATTAGCCTCTAATAGCAATAGTAAAGCTAACATAAATTTTTATCTTTTTTCAGTTCCTCTTTCTAGAAGGAAGATCAACTAAAGTTATTTCCATAGATAACTCTAATCTTATATTTTCATAGATAATCAAAATCATTTCATCGACCCTGATGTTTTCAAACTTATTAAGAATAATTATATAGTAAAAAAACTATTAATTAGTTATTAAATAATTAACTAATATATGAAATTATTTATCGACAAAATCATTATAAATTAATCAATAAATGAATAAATATCTCTATTCTCTTCTCTTAATTATTAAGAATTGATGGGGCTGGGTGGCCTTGGCCCAACCCGAGGAATGAAGAAGTAAGGACATGACAGGACCTTCCCTCCCGAGCCCCCGGGACCTCCTTTTAGTGACGCACTCAGGAAGGCCGGTCTTAGGGTCCTTGGCGTGAGCCCCCTGGCATGCTGGGTCCCGAAGAGTAATTCGGGATATATCGGCCCCCGAGACCCCCGAGCTCCCATCGGGAAGCAGGCTCCTCGCCACCGCCGACTTCGGATATCAATCAGGAAAAAGTCCGCACGCCCTCCCACATGGCTACAGGGGGGGAAGGGATGCTAACGGTGTTGACGGTTTCAAGGGATATCCTCTCATCATCGAAAGTAGGGGGCGTGGCTCAAATATCGGAGTCGTGGCACCGAGAAAAGGGGGCACGACTAATCTACCGAGGCAGGGATAAAAAGTAGTTCCACCTCTCCGGTAAGGGGGGTTACGATCTCTCGTCTTTGACTAATAGCTTTTCTTTCTCATCACCGATTGAACAAACGGCTAACTTGAGCGTCGGAGTGGACTCCGCCGGATCCCTGCTGGCGTGTCCCCTAACGCTTGTGTTACTTTTACAGGATCTCCAAGTTCCTCAGCGACGTAGTCATCCTCGCCGGGGTTGAGCCTCAGTGACTGGCCATCGTCGACAACTCCTTCCGGAACAAATTTGCCGCCGTCTGTGGGAAACAACAAAACACCTGAAGGAGCACCGATGGCGGAAGCGGAGGATCTCGCTCATCCACGGGAAGATGAAGGGCCTAGCAAGACCGACGAGAAGTCGAGAGTGAAGAGGTGCAGATCGATCTCCATGGCGGAGGGGGAAATACATGTATCGCTCTTGACCTCACGCCAACATTACAAAATCGCCTCGTCGAATGCCTGTGGAACTACAGAGACGTGTTTGCTTGGGCTGCTGAAGAAATCAAGGGGATCCCCCAACGCTGGCTATGCACTACCTACATGTGGCGCCGGAGGTTCAGAAGCTATTCGGGACGAGGTTCAGAAGCTATTAAAAGCTGGACACATTAGGGAAGTCCGGTTCCCAACCTGACTGGCCAACGTGGTCCTAGTCCCCAAGCCTAGGGGCAAGTGGCAAGTCTGCATCGACTTCAGAGACCTAAACAAAGCCTGCCCGAAGGACTACTACCCCCTGCCCAGGATAGATCGGCTGGTAGACTCAACAGCCGATTGTGAGTTCATTTCCATGTTAGATGCTTACCAAGGCTATCACCAAGTCGCCCTCACCCCCGAAGACCAGGAGAAGGTCAGTTTTGTGACGGCTGACGGCACGTATTGCTACAACGTCATGCCCTTTGGCTTGCGTAACGCGGGCGCCACGTACCAGCGGATGATGGATAAAGTCTTCAGGCACCAGATTGGGTGGAACATTGAGGTGTACATGGACGATATCCTGGTCAAGACGGAAAAGGGAACGGACATGATATCTGACTTGGAGGAGACATTCGCCACCATGAGAGCCCACAGGTTAAAACTAAACCCAGCTAAATGTTTGTTTGGGGTCAAAAGTGGCAGGTTCCTGGGATACATGGTGACGGAGAGGGGGATAGAAGCCAACACGGAGAAGGTAAAGGCCATTCCGGATATGCCACCCCCACGGAACTTCAGGGAAGTTCAGCGGCTGAACGGCCGAATCACCGCACTATCACGGTTCATCTCCAAATCCGCAGACAAAACCCTCCCTTTCTTCAAAATTCTGAGAAAAGCTGTTAAATTCGAGTGGGATGATCAGTGTACGAAGGCCTTTGAGGAATTGAAGACCTATCTGGCAGACCTCCCGACCCTGCATAAGCCAGTGGAAGGCGAGACATTATTCGTCTATTTATCTGCAGCCGAGCAAGCGGTAGGGTCGGTGCTTGTTCAGGAACAAAACCGGGTACAACATCCCATTTATTTCTTCGGGCACCTACTCAAGGATGCCGAGACACGGTACACCATGATGGAGAAACTGGCCTATGCCTTGGTCTTGATGGCCCGAAGGTTATGGCCGTACTTCTTAGCGCACCCTATCGTGGTCCTCACTAATAGCCCACTCGCCCGAGTCCTCACTAATCCTGAGGCGTCAGGCAGGTTAATCAAATGGATGACGAAGTTAAGTGAATACGACATTGAGTATCAGCCTCGCACCGCCATCAAAGCACAGGCTCTCTCCGATTTCATGCTGGAGACCGTCCCAGAGATAGAAACCGAGGGTATGTGGAAGGTCTATATGGATGGGTCCGCCAATAGCCAACACAGCGGAGTAGGACTGCTATTGATCTCCCCCAGGGGAGACACACTGCGTCTGTCCATCCGGCTGCACTTCAAAACTACCAACAACGAGGTCGAGTATGAGGCGATCCTGGAAGGATTACAAGCGGCCCGGCATATGGGAGCTCGTCGAATCACTATCTACTCGGACTCGCAGTTAGTGGCCCAATAGGTGGCGGGTAGTTTCGAAGTCAGATGTGAGAGGTTGCAAAGGTATGTAGCCCTATATGAACAACTAAAAAGTACTTTCTCGGAGGTCATCCTGCAGAAGATATCCCAGTCGGACAATGTGCAAGTCGACGAGTTAGCCAAGCTGGCCAGTTCCATATCAACCTAGCGGCTGGAGGGGCCCAGTGTGACGGAAACAATGGTGGCTCAAATCGGAGTAGAAGTCAGAGTGGATGAACCTGCAGACTGGAGGGATGCTTACATAGCGTTCCTCCGGGATGGATCCTTGTCGAATGAAGGCCTAGGGAGTCGGCTATTTCGCCGACGGGCAGAGAGGTTTACACTGGTCGGTGATCAGTTGTACAAGAGAGCCTATGCCCGACCTCTCCTAAAGTGTGTCGGGCCAGAAGAAACTCGCTACGTAATGCGAGAAGTACACAAGGGCATCTGCGGAAGCCATATTGGAGGAAGATCCCTGTCCCGAAAGATCCTTTTGGCGGGTTACTTTTGGCCCACCTTTAGGAGGATTCGCTCAACTTCGTGGTTAGGTGTAAAGCCTGTCAGAGGCATCAACATGTCTCTCATCGCCCCACGGAGCCGTTAAGAGTTTCTATAGTTTCGTGCTCGTTTGACCAGTGGGGAATGGACATCGTGGGGCCTTTCCCTATTAGGCCCCAGCAGAAGAAGTTCCTGCTGGTCCTCGTTGATAACTTTTCTAAGTGGGTGGAAGCCGAACCTCTGGCCAAAATCACAGAGGGGGCGGTAATGAAGGTTCTATAGAAAGATATTGTTTGCAAATATGGTATTCCTCATAAGCTGGTGTCTGACAATGGCAGACAGTTCTCTGGACGAAGACTAAAGGAATGGTGTGAGGGGTTAGGCATTCAGCAGGCTTTCACCTCCGTCGCCTACCCTCAAAGCAATGGGCAAGCGGAGGTGGTTAATCGGGAAATACTATGAGGGCTCAAAGTAAAGCTGGATCATGTCGGAGTCAGTTGGATCGAAGAACTCCCCAACATCTTGTGGTCCTACCGGACTACCCCAAAAGAAGGAACCGGAGAGAGCCCTTCCCAGCTGGTCTATGGAGATGAGGTCGTTATCTCGGTGGAGGTAGGAGAGGAGTCCCCGCGGCGGCAACATTATCACAAGGAAGATAACGACCAGGAGCGTCTGATTGATCTGGACCTCATATCGGAGGTACGAGACAAAGCTGCAGTAAGGTTGGAAGCCTATCGAAGGAGGATGCAGTTAGCCTACAATCGTAGAGTGATTGCCCGCAGCTTCGAGGAGGGCGACCGAGTTTGGAAAAGAATTAAACCAGTAGGCGATCCTGGGCAGTCAGAGCAGGATTGGGACGACCCCTACGTTGTCGTCAAAAAACTTACAGGAGGTAGCTACTATCTGGAATACCAGAAAGGAAGGAGGCTGGAAAGGCCTTGGCAAGCGAAATATCTCCGCCCCTACTATATTTCGTGAGTCACCGTGTAATACACTTTAGTGAATATATGTTTTAATTGCTTCACTGCCTTGCAGTATGATTAATAAAGATGTGGATGATGTGTCATGTTGTAAAATGTTAAGTCTCTGATTAAACCCTACAACCTCTCGGTGTGTAGGCTTGGCCTCGGAGCTGTACACGCCCGGCCAAGAGCTGATTAAACCCTACAACCTCTCGGTGTGTAGGCTTGGCCTCAGAGGTGTACACGCCGACCAAGAGCTGATTAAACCCTACAACCTCTCGTTGAGTAGACTTGGCCTCGGAGCTGCATACGCCCGGCCAAGAGCTGATTAAACCCTACAACCTCTCGGTGTGTAGGCTTGGCCTCGGAGCTGCACACGCCCGACCAAGATCTTATTAAACCCTACAACCTCTCAGTGTGTAGGCTTAGCCTCGGAGCTGTACACGCCCGGCCAAGAGCTGATTAAACCCTACAACCTCTCGGTGTGTAGGCTTGGCCTCGGAGCTACACACGCTCGGCCAAGAGCTGATTAAACCCTACAACCTCTCGGTGTGTAGGCTTGGCCTTGGAGCTGCACACACCCAGCCAAGAGCTGATAAACCCTACAATCTCTCGGTGTGTAGGCTTGGCCTCGGAGCTGCACACGCACGGCCAAGAGCTTATTAAACCCTACAACCTCTCGGTGTGTAGACTTGGCCTCGGAGCTGCACACGCCCGGCCAAGAGCTTATTAAATCCTACAACCTCTCGGTGTGTAGGCTTGGCCTCGGAGCTGTACATGCTCGGCCAAGAGCTGATTAAACCCTACAACCTCTCGGTGTGTAGGCTTGGCCTCGGAGCTGTACACGCCCGGCCAAGAGCTGATTAAACCCTACAACCTCTCGGTGGGTAGGCTTGGCCTCGGAGCTGCACACGCCCGACCAAGAGATAATTAAACCCTACAACCTCTCGGTGCGTAGGCTTGGCCTCGGAGCCGCACACGCCCGACCAAGAGCTGATTAAACCCTACAACCTCTCGGTGTGTAGGCTTGGCCTCGGAGCCACACATGCCCGGCTAAGAGCTGATTAAACCCTACAACCTCTCGGTGTGTAGGCTTGGCCTCGAAGCTGTACACGCCCGGCCAAGAGCTGATTAAACCCTACAATCTCTCGGTGTGTAGGCTTGGCCTCAGAGCTGCACACGCCCGACCAAGAGCTGATTAAACCCTACAACCTCTCGGTGTGTAGGCTTGGCCTTGGAGATTTACACGCCCAGCCAAGAGCTGATTAAACCCTATAACCTCTCGGTGTGTAGGCTTGGCCTCGGAGCTGTACACGCCTGACCAAGAGTTGATTAAACCCTACAATCTCTCGGTGTGTAGGCTTGGCCTCGGAGCTGCACACGCCCGACCAAGAGCTGATTAAACTCTACAACCTCTCAGTGTGTAGGCTTGGCCTCGAAGCTGTACACACCCGACCAATAGCTGATTAAACCCTACAACCTCTCGGTGTGTAGGCTTGGCCTCGGAGCTGCACACACCCGGCCAAGAGCTGATTAAACCCTACAACCTCTCGGTGTGTAGGCTTGGCCTCGGAGCTGCACACGCCCGACCAAGAGCTGATTAAACCCTACAACCTCTCGGTGTGTAGGCTTGGCCTCGGAGCTGTACACACCCGGCCAAGCGCTGATTAAACCTACAACCTCTCGGTGTGTAGGCTTGGCCTCAGAGCTATACACGCCCGGCCAAGAGCTGATTAAACCCTACAATCTCTCGGTGTGTAGGCTTGTCCTCGGAGCTGCACACGCCCGGCCAAGAGCTGATTAAACCCTACAACCTCTCGGTGTGTAGGCTTGGCCTCGGACCTGTACACGCCCGGCTAAGAGTTGATTAAACCATACAACTTCTCGGTGTGTAGGCTTGGCCTCGGAGTTGTACACGCCTGGTCAAGAGCTGATTAAACCCTACAATCTCTCGGTGTGTAGGCTTGGCCTCGGAGCTGTACACGCCCGACCAAGAGCTGATTAGACCCTACAACCTCTCGGTGTGTAGGCTTGGCCTCGGAGCACGCCCGGCCAAGAGTGGATTAAACCCTACAGTCTCTACAGGGAATCACGTTAAAAACAAGGTGTGCAACAATAGATCAAGTAAACATTTGCACTAAGATCAAAAAATTCAAAAGGACATAAGCTATAGCGTGCAGGGGAGGATAGAAAGAGGACATGCATATAGTAACGGGTGCCCTACAAAGTCCGCTCTTCAGGGGGAAGGTCGTCCCAGACACGTTGAATGGTTATGACACTCAAATCGGAGCCCGATTTCAATAATTGGTCCTTCTCCAACTGTTTGATGGCTCTGTGGAAGCCCTGCTTCAGGGTCTTGAATGCTTGTGCAGCCACCCGGTCGGCATACTCCTCCGACTCCAAAAATTTGACCTTATAAGACGCCTCCATCCGAGATACTTGGGGTTCAGAATCTTCTAGCCGCTGCTGGACCCTGGGCTCAGTTTCGACCTTGGTCAGCTTGAGTGCCTCCACCTACAGTAGCAGGCGCGCCTGAACCTCTTGAACTTCGTGGAGCTTTTGAGATGCAGCAGCATCCTGGGTGTTAGCTCGGATTTTTTAATCCTGGAGATCGGCTACGTAAGAGCTCGACAGTTCTAAGTCATGGGCTCGCAAAGCCAACACTCGCTACTGTTCTCCGTTAAGATCCTCCAGGACTTTCTTAGCAGCCTCCAGCAGATTAACCTGATCGGACAGCTCCTCATTGCGGGCTTGGAGGTGCTCTCGCTCTTGCGATAATTTTTGTAAATTCTCTTCTAGAGCTCGGTTCCTCTCGGACCCCAAGCATTCCCGGAGCTTGTACCCGTGTAGGGTATCCTCGGTTGCTATCAAGGAGGACAGATAATGATCAGCTCTCTCTCGGAGGACCCGACTGATCTCCAGTTGCAGGAGGTCGGCCTCATGAGCTCGGCCTGTTTCTGCCTCAGCATCAGCCACCTGCTGTAGGAGATTCTTGGTGACCCCTCCGGAATGCAGTAGGCGGCCCGTGGTCGTGCAGTTCGAAGCAACCTGGAGTGGTGAATAAAAATCGTCAGTAAAAAAGAAGCTGAGAGGAAGTGAGAAGCACGAACGAGGTATTCACCGCCAATAAGGATTGGTGCAGCAGGCCCAGGTATTGGGCTGATCCGGCTACCCACCACGGCGGGCCAGGAACCCCGCAGTAGGGGGAACAGTGGGGCTGGGGATATCACGGGGTGTGGGAACGTCTTCCTCCGAAGTTAAATCACTCGGGGATCGCCCTGTGGTGACTCCCTTTATATGAATTGACTGGGAGTTGTCGGTAGCCTTCTTTGTCGCTGAGGGAGCCTTCTCCTTCCACCCAATGGATATTGCTGAAAGGACGCTCGGGGATAGGAGGCAAATTATCCCGCATCTTGTTAGAAATCGCCCAGGTCGGGGGTAGGAGGCAAATTATCCAGCCAATGGATATCGCTGAAAGGACGCTCGGGGAGGCAGATATAGAAAAACCTCTCCTTCCACCCCTTGTGAGAGGAAGGAAGACCTCCCAAAAATCTATGACCACCACGGGCAGTGAAGCCAAATGCCCCATGGGTCCCGACAGGAGCAAAAAAGAAATGAAAGAATCGCGGGGTTAGAGGAATGTCGAAAAGTTTGAAAAGAACTAGAGCCCCGCTCATCTGAGCGAAAGCATTGGGGGCCAGTTGGTGGAGCGGGATATGGAAATAATGTGCAACATTCATGAAGTAAGAGGGGATAGAAAAGCATAGCCCTAACTCCATTTGCCCTAGGAAGAAGGTGTAGAAATTCTCATTGGTGGTCACCGGCCGTTGATCGACAGTGGGGACCCTGACTTCCCAATCTGCTGGAATGCCATATTTTTGACAAGCGGCTTGGAGGGAGTCCGACTTCACCTTGGAGGAGATAGTTTCGTAGCACTCAGAATGAAACCCTAATTCCCCTAAAGAGCATTCATCCGGGCCTGAAGACTTCTTTATCTTTCCCATGGGGCACGAGATGAAGAAGGAGGGGCACGTAGAACAAAGGAGAAGGTGTTGAGGCAATCGGCCCTTTAAATGATTGGAAGATCATGGTTTTGATGTGTGGGCGAATAGGTTTAAAGTTAGAGTGTTATGTTGTATTTGATTTGTGTGATTGAGTTTGCAGGACTTGGAGAATCACACTTGGTGGACCTATCCGAGGGACGAGAGCCGAGGGAGGAGAGCTCCAAGGGCAAGCCGGGAAGTGGACTTCAAAGGGCACACGTGAAGGGTGGCATGGAGGCAAGCCAAGGGAAGGCTTGTGTGCGTATCCGAGGGACGATAGCCAGAGGAAGAGGACTTCAAGAGGCGAGCCAAGGGAGCAGACCTGAAGGCAAACGCGAAGGAGAAGGTTCGGAGTGGCTGGAGCTGAGCTGGGAGGCAGGGCAGTCGACTGGCCCAGAGGCAGTCGACTGCCAAAACCCACAGAGAGTTCGCAGCCTCGGACCAGTCGACTGGCCTTGGGGCAGTCGACTGGTATACCCCAAAACTAGCCGTTGGCTAGCTGTTTACTAGCCGTTGGCCAGCATTTACTGCTGGGCCAGTCGACTGCCCTAGGGGCAGTCGACTGGTGCGAGTCTGGACAGACTGCGAATCTGTCCTTTTCACCTATAAAAGGAGGCCTCGTTACACGTGTCTGTACAGTTCCGTACAGTAACGAAGTGCTGCCCAATTGTAGAGTGATCTTTTGCTTCCTCCACCATAATTCTGCATCTGTAAAGAGGAAGCTTTTGCTGTAAAGGTTTCTCCACCTCAAGGAGACTTTTCGATAGTGAAAAGTGGTGCTCGCGGCGTGGATCCTTGGATTAGTCACCCATCTGGGTGGATACCAAGTAAAAGAATTTTTGTTAGCATTGTTATTTCCTTTGCATATTATTTCCGCTGCGCTAACATCTGTGTAGAGATCAAACGATCCACGAAAGTGCATTCACCCCCCTCTGCACGTCCACATTGATCTTTCAGTTGGTATCAGAGCCGGTGCGTTTTGGAAGATCTAACAATCAACCAGAACATTTGTAATGGCGTTTCAAGAGGGATACTCCACCGCACGACCACCATTCTTCGACGGCAATGACTTCGCGTACTGGAAAGGTAGAATGCAGTACTATCTTATGAATGACATAGAAACCTGGATAAGTGTTGCAGATGGCTTCGAGGCGCCCGTCGATGAAAGAGGAGACCCTACACCTATGAGAACATGGTCAAAGGAGGTGATGAAAAGGGCACAGTCAAATGCAAAGGCCACCACCACACTGAAATGCGGGCTCTCAAAGGAGCAATTGAACAAGGTGGGGCCGTTCAAGAGCGCCAAAGAACTATGGGACAAGCTAGTTGAACTGAACGAGGGGTCAAACGAGTCCAGAAGAGCCAAGAAGGACTTGTTGGTGGCCCAACTGCAATCCCTCTCCATGAAGAGCAACGAGACCGTCAGTCAGCTGCATGGAAGGGTAAAGGAAGTGATCAACGAGCTCCATGTAATTGGAGAGAAAATCGAAAACCGGGACATCGTCAGGTATGTCTTACAAGCCTTCCCGAGAACCACCCTGTGGGCATCCATGGTTGATGCTTACAAGGTATCGAGGGACTTATCTTTAGTTAAATTAGACGATCTATTTTGTGAATTTGAACTGCATGAGCAAGCTAACATTTCAGCAAAAGAGAAAAGTGTTGCTTTTGTTGCAGAAAAGGAGAAGAAGAGGAGAAAGAAAAAGAAGAAGGTGATTTACTCATCGTCATCGGACTCAGAGGAGTCAAGTGCCTCCATGGACAGTGACCAAGAGGCCTTTATGGTAAGGAAATTTCGTAAAACATTTAAAAATTTTTCTAACAAATCATATACTAGGAAAGGGGCCAAAGGTAAGGATAAGGCCAAAGAGATAATCTGCTACAACTGTCACCAAGAGGGACATATGAAGAACGAGTGTCCCCAGTTGAAGAAAAGGGAGGACAAGAAGGAAGACAAGAAGAAGAATGACAAGAAGAAGTCAAAGGGAAAGGAAAAGAGTGCCACGAACCTCAAGGCGACTTGGGACGATCCCTCATCCTCAGAGGAAGAAGAAGAGCAAGTCTCCCACTTCGCTCTTATGGCACAAGATGAATCAGACTCATCAGACGATGAACGAAGCTCAAGCAGTGAAGATGAGAGCTCCTCCACCTCATCATCATCAGAGTCAGAAGCTTCGGTAAGTGAGGTATACCACTTACCCTCCTCTACCTTAGTGAAAATTATTTCTAGTACTAACATGGATTTAGCTAAGGCTAGAAGTAGAATTAAGGATCTTAAGGAAGAAATTGCCATGCTTAGAGTAGAAGCTATTAAACTTAAAGATTTGCATGCTAGCTCTACCTCTTCACATGTTTCACATATTGAAAATGAAAATAAGGAGTTAAGGAAACAAGTAGATGATCTCACAAAGGCCCTTAGGAAATTCCAAGTAGGATCAAGTAACCTTGATATGATCATTAACAGTCAAAGGGCGGTATATAACAAGGCAGGATTGGGTTATAGGCCTAAGACCAAGGAAGTAGCCTTTGTTTCACTTACTGGTAGGATTGGTGCATCTAGGAGATTAGGGGCTAGGGGAACCACAAAGAAGGCATGGGTACCTAAGAAATTTTTAAATGATGCTTATGGATCAAAGATATGGGTACCAAAAGAGCATGTTTTCCATGTTGTCTAGGTAAAGGTGAAGGAGGCCCCAACCTTGTGGATAGTAGATAGTGGATGCTCAAGACACATGACCGGGGATGTGAGCAAGTTCACCACTATTAGCTACCTAAGAGAAGGGACCGTCTCTTTTGGGAACAGTGGAAAGTTAAGGATCATTGGTAGGGGCACAATTGAGGTATCTCCCACTATTTCGATTCATAAAGTACTTTTAATTAAGGATATGAAGTTTAATTTATTAAGTGTGAGTCAACTATGTGATGCCGGTTTTAGAGTAGAATTTCATGCTAAGAAATGTGTAATAAGGCAAAGTGAATCAAACACCATCATATTAGAAGGGTTTAGAGAGGCAAACTTATACTATCTTGATCTATCTTATGCTACTAACAATGTTGTTAAGTGTCTCATGTCCAAAGAAGAAGAAGGGTGGTTATGGCACCGAAGACTTGGACACGTCAACATGAGGAGCATTGCAAGAGTGGCCAAGGAAGAATTGGTGAAGGGGCTCCCAATGATCAAGTACGAAAAGAACAAGTTGTGTGATGCATGCCAAGAGGGTAAGCAATCCAAAGCATCACACAAAGGTAAAACTCTAATCACCACCTCCTTACCTTTAGAACTTTTACATATAGACTTGTTTGATTGCCATAGTACTCCATCACTTATAGGAAGTAAGTATTGCCTAGTGATAGTAGATGACTTTTCTAGGTTCACTTGGGTCTACTTCTTGAAACATAAGGATGATACCCTAGATATCTTTATAGGTTTTAGTAAAAGGGTAGAAAACGAAAAGAATACCAAAATAAACCGAATTAGGAGTGACCATGGTGGGGAGTTCCAAAACGCTAACTTCACACAATTTTGTGTTGAAAATGGGTACAAGCATGAGTTTTCATGCCCTAGGACTCCCAACAAAATGGGGTAGTTGAGAGGAAAAACCGAGCTCTACAAGAAGCTGCTAGGACTATGCTTAATGCATACTCTCTTCCTAGCTACTTTTGGGCCGAAGCGGTTAACACCGCTTGCTATATCCAAAACCGGGTGTTGGTACATAGGTTTTTAGGAAAAACACCCTTTGAACTTTGGAATGGAAAGGTACCCCAAGTCCACTATTTTAGGGTCTTTGGATGTAAAGTCTACATCCTAAACACCAAAGACGACCTAAGAAAATTTGAGTCAAAAGCCGATGAAGGAATTCTAGTAGGGTATTCATTGACTAGTAGGGGTTATAGAGTGTACAACAAGAGGACAAAAGTGATTGAGGAGTCCTCAAATGTCAAATTTGATGAAACCACTAGTACTTACCCTAGGAAGGCTTCCATTGATAAGGATATAGAAGAAGCCCAACCTCTTGCCCAAAGAATCCAAGACATACATTTGGAGGGCAATGATCAAGGGGGAGTAAGAAACACCCTAGAGGATGAGGAAGAAGGAGTAAATGAACCTACAACCTCTAGACCCTTGAGACATCACCATGATCATCCTATTGACCAAATTGTGGGTGATGTAAATCAAGGAGTAAGGACTAGGTCCTACTTTAGGGATCAAACTAGTCAAATAGCTCTAATCTCCCAATTAGAACCAAAGACCATTGATGAAGCATTGGGAGATGTTGATTGGGTTTTGGCCATGCAAGAAGAGCTAAACCAATTTGAGAGGAGTGAAGTTTGGGAGTTAGTTCCTAGACCCACTGATTGTACCATTGTAACCACGAGATGGGTCTTTAGAAACAAATTAGATGATCAAGGTAAAATCACTAGGAACAAGGCTAGATTAGTAGCTAGGGGTTTTAACCAAGTTGAGGGATTAGATTATGATGAGACCTATGCCCCCGTAGCTAGGCTAGAGTCAATTAGAATCCTACTAGCCTATGCCGCTCACATGGGTTTTACACTCCACCAAATGGATGTGAAGTCGGCATTCCTAAATGGGATTATTAAGGAAGAGGTTTATGTAGAACAACCCCCTGGGTTTGAGGACCCCAACTATCCAAGACACGTGTTTAAATTAAGAAAAGCCTTATATGGATTGAAACAAGCTCCCCGGGCTTGGTATGAGAGGCTTTCTTCATTTTTGGTGTCTAAGGGGTTTAGAAGAGGAACAATTGACCCTACATTGTTCTTAAAATCTAAGGATAAGGACATATTCGTTGCCCAAGTCTATGTAGACGATATCATTTTTGGGTCAACAAATAATGACTTTCTACAAGAATTCATCAAGTGTATGGAAGATGAATTTGAAATGAGTCTTGTAGGAGAGTTAACCTTTTTCTTAGGCCTTCAAGTTAAGCAAACTAATGAAGGTACGCATGTATTTCAAACCAAATATGCTAAAGAGATGCTAAAGAAATTTGGTTTGGAACATGCTAAGGAAGCATCTACACCCATAGGAACTAATGTGAAAATGGATAGTGACATTGAAGGCAAAATGGTAGACTCTAAACACTATAGGAGCATGATTGGTAGCCTCCTATACCTAACCGCTAGTAGACCCGACATACTTTTTGCGGTAGGTATGTGTGCAAGGTACCAATCGTGTGCCAAAGAGTCTCATTTGGTAGTAGTCAAGAGGATTCTAAGGTATGTGAAAGGAACCCTAAATGTTGGACTTTGGTATCCTAGAACCCCAAATGTTGACCTAATTGGATACACCGACTCGGACTATGCGGGTTGCAAGTTAGATAGGAAGAGTACAAGTGGAGGGTGTCAATTCCTTGGATCTTCCTTAGTTAGTTGGAGTAGTAGGAAACAACCATGCGTTGCCCTATCAACAACGGAGGCAGAATATGTGGCAATGGGTGGATGTGTTTCCCAACTCCTTTGGATCATGCACACCTTAGAGGACTATGAGCTACATTACACCAAGGTCAAAGTCTTGTGTGATAATGTAAGCACGATCAACCTAACTAAAAATTGGTTCACCATTCTAGAACAAAACACATTGAAGTGAAACATCACTTCATTAGAGACCATGTGGCAAGGGGAGACATAGAACTACACTATGTTGAATCAAAGTCGAACCTAGCCGACATCTTTACCAAGCCTCTTCCCGAATCGGAGTTTACATCCTTAAGAAGAGGCCTTGGAATGTGTTTTGTGGAAGTATAGAATGAACTTGGACACATTAACCTTGAAAAAGGGTGCTTGATCCATTAGGGTGATACATTTGGCTCACTTGTGCTTGTGGCACATTGTTGAACCATTAAAAGTATCAAAATATGAAAACTAGACCAACTATGGGGAAGGCAAGTGTTTAATCAATGGACACTTTGCCCAAAGATCATAGTTGGACATTTTAAACCTTTGAAAACCATTTCATGTTTTACATGCTTTGCCATGCCTTTGAAAATTATATGATTGCAAAATTGGTTTCAAAGTTAGATACAAAATGTAGTGTTTTCAAAACTTTTGGATTTTTATCAAAAGTCATGCATGTTTGAAATTTTATATGGTTTATTATTTTTCCCTGATAGAGTATAACATTTCAAACATGTATGCAAAATTTTACAATTTTTGAATTTTTGGAATTTTCTGGGAGTTTCTGAAATTCGGCAGAAAACCTGTAATATCAGACTGATAGCGTATCAGTCGACTGCCCTATGGGCAGTCGACTGGCACGCCTGTTTTTCATCAACTGTGAGAAATTTCAGAAATCGAAAATTCTCGCATTTGATGCCATAGGGTTTGGTTGCTTGAGGCAATCATTTTGATGGTGTCAAAGGGGGAGAATGGGTGTTTTAAGTTAGAATTTTGACTTAAAATGGATGATTTTAGGTATTTTGTCTAACTTAGACCTTGAAAGGTTAAAACTTGGAGAGAAGACATAGATTAAGGAGGAGGTACCTCTTAGGTTCGGATATGTCTTACATTCTTAACATATTGTTGTTGTTTAACTTGGAATGAGATTAGAATTGAAACTGTGGAGAGGGCATAGGTTAAGGGGGAGGTTACCTCTTAGGGTTGTTATGTCTCATAATGTTTCAATTGCTATGTTTTGCTATTGCTATTGTGGTTGTTGCTTATCTCTAACTTAAACATATTGCCACACATCAAAAAGGGAGAGATTGTTGAGGCAATCGACCCTTTAAATGATTGGAAGATCATGGTTTTGATGTGTGGGCGAATAGGTTTAAAGTTAGAGTGTTATGTTGTATTTGATTTGTGTGATTGAGTTTGCAGGACTTGGTGAATCACACTTGGTGGACCTATCCGAGGGACGAGAGCCGAGGGAGGAGAGCTCCAAGGGCAAGCCGGGAAGTGGACTTCAAAGGGCACATGTGAAGGGTGGCAAGGAGGCAAGCCAAGGGAAGGCTTGTGTGCGCATCCGAGGGACGATAGCCAGAGAAAGAGGACTTCAAGAGGCGAGCCAAGAGAGCAGACCTGAAGGCAAACGCGAAGGAGAAGATTCGGAGTGGCTGGAGCTGAGCTTGGAGGCAGGGCAGTCGACTGACCCAAAGGCAGTCGACTGCCAAAACCCACAGAGAGTTCGCAGCCTCGGACCAGTCGACTGGCCTTGGGGCAGTCGACTGGTATACCCCCAAAACTAGTCGTTGGCTAGCTGTTTACTAGCCGTTGGCCAGCATTTACTGCTGGGCCAATCGACTGCCCTAGGGGCAGTCGACTGGTGTGAGTCTGGACAGACTGCGAATCTGTCCTTTTCACCTATAAAAGGAGGCCTCGTTACATGTGTCTGTACAGTTCCGTACAGTAACGAAGTGCTGCCCAATTGTAGAGTGATCTTTTGCTTCCTCCACCATAATTCTGCATCTGTAAAGAGGAAGCTTTTGCTGTAAAGGTTTCTCCACCTCAAGGAGACTTTTCGATAGTGAAAAGTGGTGCTCGCGGCATGGATCCTTGGATTAGTCACCCATCTGGGTGGATATCAAGTAAAAGAATTTTTGTTAGCATTGTTATTTCCTTTGCATATTATTTCCGCTGCGGTAACATCTGTGTAGAGATCAAACGATCCGCAAAAGTGCATTCACCCCCCCCCCCTCTACACGCCCACATCGATCTTTCAAGACCTGGCGAAGGACTGCTGGGCACCAGGCGAAGGACTGCTTGGTACTGAAGACCTGGCAAAGGATTGCTGGGCACCAGGCAAAGGACAGCTTGGTCACGAAGACCTAGCGAAGGACTGCTAGGCACCTCGCGAAGGACTACTGGGCAAAAGTCTAACCGGAGGAGCCAGTTGGCAACAGGTAAATTCTCCTGAGAGGACTAGGTAAGGACGTGTTCCCCGTTGAGGGAACAGTAGGCGTCGGTTCGACCTAGGGCTCCATTTTGGAGACCCAAAGTCAGAACCAAGACAGCTACGGTTGTAAGACTCACTAACATACTTGCTTTATCATGTTTGGTACTAACCCTGGATGCAGGATCGATGGAATAAGTTTCTGCAGCTCAGAACGCCTCAAAGGAGAGAGGCAGCAGCTGGGTTGGGCACCCGGGAGGTCCCGGGCGCCCTAGGACTGCTTGTCTTGTGTTTGTATATCATGCAGGTACCTAGAATTGGAGGCAAAGCAGGCAAACAAACACACAAAATAGCTGGAAGGCTGCTCCTGGGCACCTGAATAGATACAGGCGCCCAAGAGCATTCAGGCACCCTGGATGCCAGGCGCCTGAATGAATCAGATGCCCAATAAGCTCCTGGGCGCCCTGGATGAAGGTTTTATCAGCTTCGTGAAGTTCGCGAGTTGGATGGATTTTTGACCACAACTGAGGCGCCCCATAGCAACACAGGCGCCCAATAAGAGGCTATATAAAGGGGTTCGACCCCTCAACTCAGAACACCAATCACAACGACATTCTAAGCGTTCTGTGTATTAAGAAAAAGTGATAGTGATGAAGCTCTACGACCAAGGAGGCTCCAGGAGGAAGTGCGTGACACTTCGGAGTTCTGATAGGTCGGGATCGTCGACTCTTGTTTGGTTTGTGTTTATTTTACGAAGTTAATTTTTTGTTATATCTTGTGCTTGTAACTCAATTGTAAGATGGGTTTCTCCACCTCCAGAAAGTCCGGAAAGGAGACCATTAGTGAACGGGTGCTTCCCGTGCTTAGGCCATGAACGTACTAACCCTGGGGGGTTGGGAACCAAGTAAAATCCGCTTGTCATCTGTGTCGTTTTATTTTTCATTATTTCTATTTTCTGCTGCGCACTAACTCTTTGTCTAGAAAGAACGAACATTGAAGTTTCCGACGAGTTTTCGGAAAATTTTTACAAGTCGATATTCACCCCCCCCCCTCTATCGACGGCACCGGTCCCCACAACTGGTATCAAAGCCTGGTCGCTCTTCACCGGACTAACAGCCGACGGAGCAAAGACGCCAGGAGTTGAGGGGGAGCCCAGGGGTGAATAAGGTATTTTTCTTTAATTATGGTAAATTTTAAATTTCATATTACATGTTTCAAGTGTAGGGAGAGAGGACACTATAAAAATCAATGTCCTACTCGTAAGACTCAATCTTCACCACCGGCGGCAATGGAGGTACCAGCGCCAGGAGTCCGGAGGGACAGGAGTCACATCAAGTGCTTCAAATGTCAAAAGTACGGACACTACAAGAATCAGTGTCCGTCCAAGGTACGAAAAGTTTATGTTTGTAAAAATTTTCAAATTCCTGCACAGTCGTATAGTAATGTTGATAATTTAGATAAGTTAGCTAATTTTTATGAAAAATTAGACTTTTTGCATAGTCAAATTAATATATTGCATGTCAAATTACCAAATGTAGATAATATTAAATTATTAGAAATTAACTCTTTAATCTTTAACATCAATGCAACAATTCTAGAATTAATTCAAATATTTTATCAAATAATGTTAAGGATAATAATACTTCTCATAATATTATTGAAAATAATAAAATTAATATTAATCCTTTAACTTCGAATATTATTGAGGATATTCAAGATAATTATGAGAATTTTAAAGATAATTTTGAGGATATTCAAGATAATTCTGAGAATCTTAAAGATGATATTGAGGATATCAAAGATAATTTTGAGGATGCCAAGGATAATTCTGAGGATATCGAAAATAAAACCACTTTAGATAATGATTTAATTATTAATTTCTTGGACAATCTTGAATATTATTATAAAACACTAACTAGTAGCCCTGAAAACTATTCTACCTACTATGAAGATATAGAAGGATATAACTTTGATGACGAGGATGAGGAGGAAGATAAATTTTTTAGAATCAAGGCTACAGTTAATAAAATCTACAAAAATTCAAACAAAGCAGAAGTGTTACATAAACTTGAGCAATTAAATGAAGATGAAATAGTAGATAAGTCGAACATTTTTGAATTAATGAAAATGATGCAATTAAACCCACAAATATTAGTTAACCCAGAAATTTTAAAATCTAACTTTAACTAAATTAAATCTTAATTATGTTAACCTAAAATTAAATCTTAATTATTTTAACCTTAATTAAATCTTAATTATTTTAACCTTAATTAAATCTTAATTATTGTAACCTTAATTAAAAGTTAATTATTTTAACTTAAAATTAAATCTTAACTATTTTAACCTTAATTAAATCTTTATTATTTTAACCTAAATTAAATCTTAATTATTTTAACCTTAATTAAATCTTAATTATTTTTACATAAATTAAATCTTAATTATTTTAACCTAAATTAAATCTTAATTATTTTAACCTAAATTAAATCTTGATTATATAATTAAATTCTTAATTAATATAACTCCAATTAATCCTTAGTTAACTTAAATCCAATTAATTCTCTAATTAATCCTTAAATAATTTTGATCTCTAATTAAATCTTAACAACTTAAATTCAATTAAAACTTAAATTCAAAATAAAAAAACGTAATAACTTAAAATCAAATTAAATAAAATCTTACCCAACTGCAACAATCAATTTAATAAAATCAAATATGTCAAAGTAGGTTGGCATATTCGCGGGTTCACACATTATGTATCAAATCTAGAATTTGATACATTATTAGAAATTTAATTAAAAATGCCTTGACTTGATTGAATCATGCATAAATGACATGCTCATGCATTTTCTAATTTTTTTTAAATATATGTCATGACATTCATGTTTAAATTTCTGCATGATTTAGAACGGTTAGTTAAGGATAAAAGACGTACTTGAAACTTGAACAACATAGTATTAGGTGGAGGTGAGATGATAGTACGTTAGGGAAGCCCTTCTAATAAGGTTAAGTGGGGTAAGGACCCTACTTGGCCTGTTTAGTCTGGTGGAACTAGCCGAAGCTACCGATCCAAAACCTAAGCTAGTTAGACCAAAATTTCTCAAGAAGTAATTTGAAAATGAACTTTCGGTAAAAGGCTTTGTCAAGGAAAGGGTTGTTGCTCTAATAAGGCTACGACCAAAGAAGGCCTCTGTGCCTCGCCAAGACCTGGAAGCCAATTATCGAAACGCATTTTTAAATTACTATTTGATAAATTTGAATCCAACACAAGTTTTAATTAAATCTTAGATTTAGCAGTAATTTAAAGAAAAATTATTCAAGCATCTCACAATACACCTATAAGGCAACCATGCTTGCTTGTACTGAGACATTTAGAATGGGTGAGATGTTAAGGACTAATAAATTGAAAGATGCTTTTCAAAATACTTAGGATATTTTTTTAAAAATCTATTTTCAAAATAATATTTCAACATAATAATGTTTTTATGAATTTCATGCTTGCCTGATTGCTTATATATATAATACATTTTCAAAATTATATCTTTTCGAAAAATTGTTTGACCTACACACATAGACACAAACCTTTTAGGTCAACACTGAAGTCCCATAGGACACTTAGATAGAGTCAGACGGTGTCAAGTTCAGGGGGAGTGTGTCGTTTTTCAATTCAAATGTGATGACCCGCCTTCTCTACCTTAGACGGATCGTTACTTAATTAACTAAGCTTTAAGTTACTACTACTTGACTTCCTTAAAACGGACGTCACATTTGCTTAACCTTAACTTTACCTTATCCTTAGCCTTAGGTTACACCTACTTGAGTCCCCTTAACTTGCTCTGAAATTTTTTTTTCTTCCTTCTCTTTTTTTTTCAAAAAAAACAAAACAACTTTCATTTTATTTGCTTTGCCAGGATTTAACCCCTCAACCTCTTAGTTGCATGACCAGAGCACTAACCAACTACTCTACACAGTTTCTTTTCAATGGCACCAGTCGACTGCTATTATAACAGTCGACTGGTGTCAGTCGATTGGTATATGGTCAGTCGACTGCCATATCGAACAGAAGGTTCTGTTCGATATAGCAGTCGACTGGTATCTGAGCCAGTCGACTGGCACGCCTGAAAACCTGCAATTTCAGAGCTGATAACCACTTTCAAACATCCACAAATCACATACTATCACTTCACATTAGGATATAACTTCAAATCTATATTCTACCCTAGTTTATTAAGCATATTAGCAACTCAAAACAAATCCCACAACTTGAACTTGAAACTTTGCGGAGTTTAACAAAACTAACAAAACACTTGCATAAATATACTAAAGTTTGTACCAAACTTTGTCTCTAGGCATAGTTTAAACACACTGATCACTTTCTATGAACCCAAAACCATAACCAAATGTTTCTATAATACTTATTCCCAAAGATCTCTTCCACGGTTCCGCCGCCACTGAACATCAATGCAAGTCCTGTCGCCTCCCAACTTATGCTTTCCCTTTTCCTTTATCTGCAATAGAAGGGAAAATGCATCTAATAAGCACAATGCTTAGTAAGTAAATCCCTACTCACAAAAATCATGATGTCAATACTAAACATGCTCATTTCAAAGAATGATTTAAAACTTTACTTACTTCAAAACTTACAACTAAACATGCTTACAACTTGAAACACTTTATCATGCTTGTTAATGTATCAATGTACACAACTAACCATGCTTACTACTTGAACTACTTTATCATGCTTGCATTGTATCAAGGTACACATATAATAATTAAACACTTTCTCAAAAAAAAGAAACTACTTGATCATACTTATATACTTGAAAATAGTAATCAACTTTCTCTTTAGGCCTTGACATTGTACCATGGTATCGGTGTACCAATTGCGCGCTTTTCTAATAGGTTGCGAGGTAACTAGCCACCGCACCCTATTAGAACTTTACTTTCTAACTTTCGATGGGCCTTACATTTGCCCGGTACATGTCTCTTTCTCAAAGTAAAATACTTTTCTTACTTACCATACTTAAACTTATCACTTTACTTATTTTTGCATATATTTTGCATGCTAAAAAAAAACTTTACTTTTCTCACTTTAACTTTCCATCGAGCACCTTGCGTGCTCCTTAACTCAAATTCACTTTTAGGTCTTTTCATAAGTATGAAAACTCATCATGCTTGGCCTACATACATTCAATACAAACAAATTGAATTTCTAACATGATAAAACATGCAACTTTAATAGCTAAAACATAGAATAGCAAAACTCTCTTAAACATGCTTCTACTTTTTGAAAACTCGGGTTCTACAATGAGAATTTCGAAACGAAACTACTCCTATTGCAGGTGAGCGATTTACTTACTTCGTTCTTGAAGAAAACTCACAAAAACAGGGAGAAAACTCCCTAACGAAATCCTTTTTCTTCCTCCTTGTAAAAAGCTTCCACCTTTAGCCCTAGGAAGGAACCCTAGATGCTTCTACTCAAGGGGAAAGAAGAAGAAGAAGAAGAGCTCCCTTGAAAATCCCTTGTTTCGCAGCCCTCCCTTCTCCTCTCTCTCACGCGTGGCTACGGCTCCAACTTGGGGTTTCACGCAACCTAAGCGAGGTTTATATACCTCTTAATGAAAAGGACGTAACTACTCTATAACATTATTTCTCTCCATAATTTTCTGTGCTTGATACCCTAGCCCAGCTGGTTGCTTGGCTTCCCTTTCTCCCTGTGGTCGCGGGATCAATCCCCACTCGACCCCTTTAAAGTTTTTCTTTTTTTTTTCTAATTTCATTCCGAAAAAATGCTATAATATTCCGAAAAACACTAGAAAAATTCCTTAAAATCCCTAATAATACCAGGAAATTATTGGGTGTTACATCAAAAATCTTTTTCAAAAACTCTTATGCTTTAAAAATTATTATCTCAAGATACGTTTTCGAAAATTATTTAGGAAACTTATTATATTCTATTCTTTCAAAAATTATTTGAAAATTATTTCTTTGAAAATTATCATACCATCAGTTTGATTTTGATATCTTTCGTTCAGAAACATTTTCTATTCTTTCGTTCAGAAATTGTTTTAAGTTACTCTTTTGATTTTGATAACCCCTAAAGACACATAGGGAGTGTTCTTCATGATCTACAAGAACTCCTAGGATTGTGTCAGATTTAGAGGGAGTCTAAGTCAAAAGAAAATAATTCTATTCTCTGACAATTGCTTTTCAAAATCATTAAATAATTCTTTTGGTCTGAATGAAACCCTAACACTCAGAGGAAGATCACTTATAGCCAACAAGCTTCCTAGGACTGTGTTAAGTTTAGGGGGAGGTCAAATTAAAAGAATTATTGAACATTTCAAAATACTATGTTTTTATATTTTCAAAAACATAAGTATTCTCCTTTCAACATACTATCATTTTCAAAAACTTATCTTTTTTATGGAATCACTTTTGAAAATAATCTTACTTGAAGTTGGAGAATTTCCAGGACATTTAGGGAAATGACCTTGTAGTCAACAAGGTTTCCTAGGATTGTATCAGACTGGAAAAGAAACCAAGTAAGTAAAATATTATGGTTCAAAACAAAATTTCATTAAAAAGACTTTATCTTGCGAAAATATTTTAAGTACAAAATATTTTTCAAAATACTAATATTTGTTAAGTGTAAAATATTTTTCAAAGCACTAATACTTTTTAAATACACTAATTTTTTCTATGTGAAAATCTTTCTAAGCACAAAATTGTTCTAAATGAAAATTTTACTAAGTGCAATATTTTTCTTAATGCAAAATTTTCTAAGTACAATTTTTTTTTAAAAGTACAAAATGATTTTAAGTGAAAAATATTTTTCAAAATACTAATATTTTTCTAAGTACAAAATATGTTTCCAAGTGCACAATACTTTTCATGTACAAAATATTTTTTTCAGGTGCAATTTGAGTACTTAGTCTTTTTTCAAATTAGTACTTAGTCTTTCTCAAACAAAAAGGAGTTTCGAAATATTTTTATCAAAAGTTATATACTTTCAAAAAAAATTCCTAAGTACTTTCAAAAGAAGAAAGAAAATATCAAAAGTTATACACTTTCAAAAAAAATCCTAAGTACTTTCAAAAGGAAAAGAAATTTTTCATGAAATTTTCATTGTTGATGCAAGTTTTTTTGTCATTTTTTTTTATGTATGACAAAGGGGGAGAGAGAGCTTAAGTTAGAAATTTTTTTCTCCCAAGGATCAAAGGTTAAATCAAAATGTTTTTCCAAGGAGAGAGCTTAAGTTTGAAATTTTTTTCTCCCAAGGATCAAAGCTTAAATCAAAATGTTTTTTCAATGAGAGAGCTTACGTTAGAAATTTTTTCTATGCTTTTTCAAGGATCAAAAACTTAGATTAATTTTTTCCAGTTTATCCCAAGGATCATAACTTAACCCTTAAATCCAATCTAACTTAAGATATTGTCAAGCATCAAAAAGAGAGAGATTGTTGGTGCAAGATGCATCAGTGATGTCCTCCTCTATGTTTCAATGTTTAACAATATGCTTAAGTTAGTGATACATTGAACAAGGTAAGGGTGAGTCAAGAAATCAGTACCAAAGTGAAGAAAAGTCCTAGTTAACCTAGGCAATAAGTCTTGGTTCGAAGAATTGGGCACTAAGTCCTGATCATGGATTAGGCACTAAATCCTGGCCGCGGGCTGGGCACCTAAGACCTGACCGAGGGTTAGGCATGAAGTTCTGATTCGAGGAATTGGGCAATAAGTCCTGGCCGAGGACTGGGCATCGAAGTTCTGACATAGGGTTGGGCAATAAGTCCTGGTCATGGACTGGGCATGAAGTCTTGATTCGAGAAATTGGGCAATAAGTCCTGGCCGAGAGCTGAGCACCGAAGTCCTGGTGAAAGCTGGGCAATAAGTCCTGGTCATAAGATTGGACAAAAGTCCAACCGGTGTAGCCGGTTGGCAAACTTTTCCTGAGAGGAGTAGGTGAAAGGCGCGTTCCCCGGGAAGGAAACATTGGCATCAGTTCGAAATAGGGTTTCACGGAAATCCGAAGTCAGAACCAATTCGTTAAGGATAAGAATATATATGTGCTTGTCTTGTGTTTGTATATCTTTCAGATACCTAGAATTGGAGGCAAAGCAGCCAAACAAACACACAAAGCAGCTGGAAGGCTGCTCCTGGGTGCCTGAATGGATACAGGCACCCAAGAGCATTCAGGCGCCATGGATGTCAGGCGCCTGAATGAATCAGGCGCCCAATAAGCTCCTGGGTGCCCTGGATGAAGGTTTTATCAGCTTCGCGAAGATCGCAATTTGGATGGATTTTTTACCGCAACTGAGGCGCCCCATAGCAACACAGGCGCACAATAAGAGGCTATATAAAGGGGTTCGACCCCTCAACTCAAAACACCGATCACAACGACATTCTAAGCATTCTGTGAGAAGAAAATGTGCTAGAGACGAAGCTTTGCGACCAAGGAGGCTCCAAGAGGAAGTGCGCGGTACTTCGGAGTTCCAGATCGGTCGGGATCGTCGACTCTTGTTTGGTTTGAGTTTATTTAACGAAGTTAATTTTTAGTTATATCTTGTGATTGTAACTCAACTGTAAGACGGGTTTCTCCGCCTCCGAAAAGTCCAAAAAGGAGACCATTAGTGGACGGGCGCTTCTCATGCTTAGGCCTTGGACGTACTGACGCTGAGGGGTTGGAAACCAAGTAAAACCCGCTTATCATCTGTGTCGTTTTATTTTTCGTTATTTCTATTTTCTGCTGCGCACTAACTCTTTGTCTAGAAAGAATGAACATCAAAGTTTCCAACAAGTTTCTGGAAAATTTTTACAAGTCGATATTCACCCCCATCCCCCTCTATCGACGGCACCGGTCCCCACATTAAATAGGACTTTGTTTTACCTTGAACCGGATTTCTTGACTAACCCTTCCTTTGTCTAGTGTATCACTAACTTAAGCATATTGTTAAACATTGAAACACTAGAGGAGGACATCACCGATGCATCTTGCACCAACAATCTCCCCCTGTTTGATGTTTGACAATATCTTAGGTTAGATTGAATTTAAGGGTTAAGTTATTATCCTTGGGATAAAATGGAAAAATTTTCTAACTTAAGCTTCTCTCTCCCCCTTTGTCATACATAAAAAAAATCTTGCACCAACAATGAAAATTTTTCTTCTCTTTTTGAAAGTACTTAGGATAATTCTTTGAAATCATATAATTTTTTATAAAACATTTCAAAACTCTACCCTTTTTATTTGAAAAAGACTAAGTACTAGTTTGTAAAGTATTATAAAAGAACCAAGTATTTAAATTGCACCTGAAAAAATATTTTATACTTTGAAAAATATAATTTTTGAACTTAGAAGAAATTTGTACTTAGAAAAGATTTTCATTTAGAAAAAAATTTGCACTTAGAAAAGATTTTCACTTAGAAAAATATTGTGCATTTAAAAAGTATTCGTACTTTGAAACATATTTTTCACTTTAAAATATTTTTGAAAAAAAATCTTTTTAATAAAATTTTGTTGTGAAAACATAATATTTTACTTGACTTGGTTTCTTTTCCAGTTTAACACAATCCTAGAAAACCTTGTTAACTACAAGGTAATTTCCTTAAGTGTCCTGAAAATTCTTCGAACTCAAGTAAACATTATTTCAAATCGATTCAAAAGTCAAAAAGATTTTCAAAATAAGCTTTTTGAAGTTAATATTTTCAAAAGTCTTTATTTTTGAATAGATATTGTATAATTTTGAAGATTAGTTTTAAACAAAAGATAATATTATGTTTTCAGAACGAATTTGAAAATACGGTGTATGAAAACATAATACTTTTTGAAACTTTTAACATTTCTTTTAATTTGACCTCCCCCTAAGCTTGACCCAATCCTAGGAAGCTTGTTGACTACAAGTGATCTTCCTCTGAGTCTTAGGATTTGATTCAAACTAAAAAAAATATGTAATAACTTTGAACAACAATCGTCAGAAAATAAAATTAATCACTTTTGACTTAGACTCCCACTAAATCTAACACAATTCTAGGAGTTCTTGTAGATCATGAAGAAGACACCCTATGTGTCTTTAGGGTTTATCAAAATCAAAAGAGCAATAAGTACAATGCATTTTGAAATAGTATGATAAAAGACATAATTTAACAAATATTTCGAAGGATAAAATGAGTATTTAAGATAATTTTCAAAAAACACATTTTGAAATGATAGTAATTTTTAAAGCACAGTTTTCGAGAGACATTTTGAAATGATAGTATCTTAATTTTTCAACGAAATCATTTTCGAAAAGGATATAATACGGTTTATTGAAAGATCTGAATTTTCGAAAAAAAATATAACTTTTAAAAGAATAAAAACACTCCCCCTGTACCCGACACCGTCTGACTCTATCTAAGTGTCTTAAGGGACTTTAGTGTTGACCTAAAAAGGTTTGCGTCTAAGAGTGTAGGTCAAATAATTTTTCGAAATGATATAATTTTTGAAAATGTAATATATATATATATATAAGCAATAAGGCAAACATAAAATTCATAAAAACATTATTATGCTGAAACATTATTTTGAAAATAAATTTTTAGGAAAATATTCTAAGGATTTTGAAAATATTTTTGAAAAACATCTGTCAATTAATTAGTCCTTAACATCTCACTCATTCTAAATGTCTCAATACAAGCAAGCATGGTTGCCTTATGAGTGTACTGTGAGATGCTTGAATAATTTTTCTCAATTTATTTATAGCCTTGTTAACCTTGAGTTAGATTTGAGTTTAATCAATTCATAAATTAAAAGTAGATTTCAATAATCGACTTCCAGGTCTTGGCGAGGCACAGAGGCCTTCTTTGGTCGTAGCCTTATTGGATCATCAACCCTTTCCTTAGACAAAGCCTTTTAAAGAAATAACACCTTTATTTTACTTTTTGAAAAATTCTGGTCTAACTAGTCTAGGATGTGGCGAGATAGTTGTTGAGGCAATCGACTCTTAAATGATTGGAAGATCATGGTTTTGATGTGTGTGGGTGAATATGTTTAAGGTTAGAGTGTTATGTTGTATTTGATATGTGTGATTGAGTTTGCAGGACTTGGAGAATCACACATGGTGGACACATCCGAGGGACGAGAGCCAAGGGAGGAGAGCTCCAAGGGCAAGCCGGGAAGTGGACTTCAAGGGCACACGTGAAGGGTGGCATGGAGACAAGCCAAGGGAAGGCTTGCATGCGCATCCAAGGGATGATAGCTAGAGGAAGAGGACTTCAAGAGGCAAGCCGAGGGAGCAGACCTGAAGGCACACGTGAAGGAGAAGGTCCGGAGTGGCTGAAACCAAGCTGAGAGGCAGGGCAGTCGGCTGGCCCTGGGGGAGTCGACTGCCAAAAGTCACAGAGAGATTTCGGCCTAGGACCAGTCGACTGCCCATGGGGTAGTCGACTGGTATACCCCAAAAATTAGCCATTGGCTAGCAATTAATGCTAGGCCAGTTGACTGCCCTTGTCTGAAGAAGGTACGGTTGCATGAGTAAGGTACGAGGCTAGCCATTGGCTAGCCATTGTCTGAAGAAGGTATACCCCAAGGGCAGTCGACTGGTACGAGGCTGGGCAGACTGCGAGTTTGCCCTGTTCTCCTATAAAAAGAACACCTTTTTGCATGAGTAAGGTACGGTTCTGTACAACGTCGAAGTGCTGCTCGTCTGAAGAGTGCTCTCCACTTCCTCTCTTGTATTCTATTGTATTCTGAAAAGAGGAAGATCGCTAGTGTAAAGGTTTCTCCACCTGAAGGAGAATTTTTCATAGTGGAACTGGTGTACAGCGTGGATCCTTGGATTAATCACCCATCTGGGTGGATACCAAGTAAACGGTTGGTTGTTAGCATTGTTAATCTTTTCATTTGCATATTATTTCCGTTGCGCTAACAACTTCGTAGAGATCAACCGAAAAAGTGCTATTCACCCCCCCCCCTCTAGCACGCCTAAAATGATCCATCAGTTGGTATCAGAGCCGGTGCGTTTCGGAAGAACTAACTGTCAATCGGCGCAAATATAATGGCGTTTCAAGAGGGATACTCCACCACACGACCACCCTTCTTCGACGGGAATGACTTCGCTTATTGGAAGGTAGGATGCAATACTACCTTATGAACGATATTGAGAACTGGATTAGTGTTGCAGATGGCTTCGAGGCACCCGTTGATGAAAGAGGAGAACCGGCACCGATGAGATCCTGGTCGAAGGAGAAAATCAAGAGGGTGCAATACAATGCTAAGGCCACCACCACACTGCAGTGCGGGCTCTCAAAGGAGCAACTGAACAAGGTGGGGTTGTAGCGACCCGCCTTCTCTGCCTTAGACGGATCGTTACTTTATCTACTTCTTGACTCTAATGCACGACTAAGAATGCGGAAATCTTTTTTTTTCTTTTAAATTCATCTAGGGATGATATTCTAACTTTAATAGTCATGCATGATACAATGGCACACTTCCTTTCTTTTTTTAAAAAAAAAAACAAAACAACTTTTATTTTAACTGCTTTGCCAGGATTTGACCCTAGACCTCTTAGTTGTAACAATAAAGCACTAACCAGCTGCCCTACACAGCTTCTCTTTAATGATACCAGTCGACTGCTATATAGCAGTCGACTGCTACCAGGCGACTGACCTTTTGGCAGTTGCCTGGTGCATCGAACAGAAGCTACTGTTCGATAGGGCAGGTGACTGGTCCTGTACCAGTCGACTGGTACGCCTGAAAATCTGAAATTCAGATTCGAAGTCTTGTTTCAAAACTCCACCAAACATATGGTTTCAAGCCATACAAAGACACAACACCATTTCTATACTCTATACTAGTTTCCTAAATATTTTAGCCAATCAAAACAACTTCATAAACTCGAAATTAGGACTTTTTGCGGAAGTAAATGAGCTATGAAAATCTATAAGAGCTTTAACTAGAGTTTTGTACCAAACTTCACTTCTATGCATTCATAACACCAAATACATGTTCTATAACCTTGCTAAAGCATTATGAAATGTGAATGCAACTTTTCTAAACATATTTAAGCAATAAAAACTTGATTCAAAGGGGAACTAGTACTATCTTGGCACATGCATCAATATCTCCAACAAAGTATCAATATTCCAAACTACTCACACTTCTACTCATCCAATGCAATCATAAGGATATGTATGCTAAATGAAATGACATGGAATCTTTACTCTAAGAAATTGAGCATGTAAAACTATCCAAAGCTTAAATGTTCGCTAATCTCCATAAAGCAATAACTTGGAATTTGAATAAACTTAAACATTGTAATTCAAATAACTAAATTGTCTCGTCTCAAGGATCTCTCCAAAATCAGCCACCACACACACGTCGCTCAGCATCGCCTTGTCACCTTCCTTCAGAATTGCTTGTCTTTACCTTTACCTACACTAAGAGGAAATGCATCTATAAGCATAAAGCTTAGTAAGTACTATCTAGCTCACAAAATCTCGAAATGTGCTAACATGTTTTTTCAAACAATGGAAAATCACATGGAATACTTTTATGCGTAAAAGAAACACTAAAACATGTATAACTCATAAACATACATACTCAAGCATTAACAAGTCTTAACTTACTTTTCCTTGGCTTAACTTGAAACTTTAGCAATTCTTGAACTTTAAATCTTTCTTTAACTTTTATAAAACTTTTTTAAACTTTAGAAAAACTTTGCTAAAGCATATACTTGAAAATACTAATCACTTGGATCCACTGAAGACGTAAGTACCATCTTATGCGCGTTCTCTAAAAGGTTGGGGTAGCGAGCTACCAATCCTAATAGAGCAGACCTTGGTCTACCAGGGCCAAGACCTTGGAATTGGACACCTGGATTTCTTTAACGACGCCCTTGGACGCCGGGTACTGGTCTTAGAAAATAAAATAGCTTTTCTTTCTTTTCTTTCTTATCTTTAAATGCCTTGGCATTTTAACGAGCACCTTGTGTGCCCAAATCCCTAAGTCTTGACTTTTGGGGATTTCTTAAGGCCTTGGCCTTTTCTTTTCTTATCTTTATCTTCTCTTTTCTTTTCTCATAGCTTTTTCTTAGACCCTAACTCATATAGGGTAATTAATCAACTTATACAAGCATGAATTAAACTAAAAATACATGCAAGATCATAAACTAAAGCAAACTTTACATTTTTAACTTTCTGACGGAAAACGTTTGCGGAAAACCGCCTCTTACTGTAGGTGAGCAGTACTTACCTTGGTTTCCTTGAACTTACAACCAAAATTGACGTCTAGGGCTCGGGAGAAGCTTGAAATCTCTACGAACCGTCCGCGCCTACGTGTTCTCCTCGTCGAGACTAACACGACGCCCCGCTCTCCTTGATCCCTCCTTGGCCGGCGCCCCTTGGAAGAGAGGAGAGGAAGTCTTGGTGCTTGGTGTTGGCGTGCGCACAAGAGAGGGGAAGAATTCCCGTGCGTCGCGCGGCTAGGGTGAGGAAGAGAGAAAACCAAAAATCCAATTTCCTCTCTTAACTTATCTATTGTATACTTATGGGGCGGATTGACCTAACTACAACTTATCTATTGATTCGCTTATTCTATATAACAAAACGAACCAGCCCAGTTGGTCCGCCCACTCTTCTCTCAATCGCAGGTGACTGGTTCGATTCCCACCTATGTGATTTTCTGTTTTTACCCCTTTTTGCCACTTTCGTTTACGGAAAAATTCTATAAAATATCCATAAATTTGGAATAAATTCTAAGATATTTCTAAAATTAGTTTCGAGAATTTTCGGGCTATCTCTTTTAATAAAATACTAAACGGACTCGGAAATTCCCTAAAAATATTCTAAAAATATCTAGAATATTTCTAAAACATTTCTAACTAATTTCAAGGACTTTAAGGACTTAAAGTGGAAATTTTGGGGCTTACGGGGTCGTTCAAGAGCGCAAGGAACTGTGGAACAAATTGTGGAACTGAACGAGGGGGCAACGAGTCCAGAAGAGCCAAGAAGGACTT